>JAFLJL010004167.1:0-18336 GCA_018398815.1 Conus ventricosus | reverse complement strand
CAGCTTAATTGCTTCGTTCTCTTTTGGTGACTAATCTGACATCTTTGCGCTTGTGCGGATTCTCCATAGTCTTCCAAACAGCTGTTGTTCATCAGCTTGAAAAAGTCTTTTTCTGAAGCATCTGTGGATTTAGTTCTGAGTCAGTGTTCTTCATGATGTATGGTTTCATGAACTGTTCTTGATCAAAAGCAATTATGCGATGAACTGCTGTCAACTTCAAACCATGTCTTAAATAAAATTGTAGAAGTCTGTAATGACAGACATAATTTTTTTTGCCTCGAAGATTAGGGCACAAGTTTAGGCGGCTCTCTTGGATCCATCTTTAGACTTTCTGCTGCTAATGGATAGTCATTATGCAGGTCATGGAGTTCATGAGGATATTCTAAGTCAACTTCTAGAATGAAACCCGCTGTTGATCAGGCGTTAAACTGTTCAACCACTTTAATGCCTTTTGAATATTATTCGTACCTGTGTACATTTTAAAGTTGCGTAATGGAAGTGATTGCGCCATTGCCCAACCATACAGATTGTTTGCATCTAAATACATAAAGATAGTTAGACCTTTTACTGGGATCATAATCGTCAAGTATTTGTTGTTTGCTTTACAGTAATGATGCGACGCCATACTAATTCCTCCACGCAATCCGTTTTCAATCATCTGAATCATTGGTAAATCTGACAATAAATCAATCTGTACTCCAGTAAACTTTAAGAAAGCATCCCAACTCATCCCGGGCGCAGAAATGTAATGCGCAGGATCCAAACTGTAATGTTTCATGCAGGTCTTTCTATAATTTTCAAAGACGTCCGCCAACAAACATACATCTGCCATTAAATAGGAGTCATGATAGTCTCCCATCGTTTTACAATCTAACTTTTGCCAAGCATCTTGAGCATGCTGGTAATCGGAGTCACTGATGTCCTTTCCTCTAAGACTAGAAAAGAACGCGCCTTTAGGAGGAAGTGTATCTTCGTCAAACCTTTCCCAACTGTTCATGTACTCATAAGGATAAACGCCCTTTCTAACAAGCGTTGGGTCAAATATTCTTCCGTTATTGGGCAGGACTTTAAGGACATGGCCAGTGACTCTAATGAACCATCATGTGCTGCATAGAGTCATAAAAAGACATGTTATTTAAAGTGAAACACATGTACTTTTCTGATGACTGTGCAATGCATGCTACCCTGAAGGCATCGTCCACTGCTTTCATTATAAGGTGGGAGTCGTAACCTCGCAAGTTATGAAAGAATACAGGCAGCTTCCATGTCTTTGGATCAAACTTTAGTTGAAGATTGCATTTGTTATGCGCCGCTCCTCTGAACTTTCGCTAATGTGATCATGGTCTCTTACTGTCGGATTCTCTGCGTCTGATGAGAGACCTAAACCGCAAATCCAACAATGTGTGGCTGAGTCATACTGTTGTTGGTCTTCAGGTGTCATTATGATTTCAGATAAGTTTAGATTATTAGAACAGTCATTGCGCACTTGCTGCATGCGTTCTAAGAAGTATTCTGCGGCATTTGGCCCTCTATATAATTTTGGCTTTGAATGAACGCCATCCGACCTGACAACGATGAAAGCAATTGAACAAATCTGATGATTACTCACTATGGCTGTTTAGAAAGTTTACTGTGGGGTAGGCCCTTCATAAGGAAACAATAAGCGACTCGAAGTTGGTTAAACACGTTATGGAGAATGTTGCAGTTTTTTTCCCAGTTCTTAAACTAACTTTAGATTTCTGCGGGGGCTGTAGTTAGTTCTGTATACAGTCAACTGGGCCGATACAATGTTTCCTTATGTTCACTGCGGCTTGAAACAGATGGATCTTGTTAAACATTTTCTGGCAGAATTCTTGTTTATGGTAATGCTTTGAAGTATGCCGCAATAATCTACTCATGTGCGTATTAATGTGTAAGCGGTAGCCCCACGCTGGTGAAACATCGTAGTAGTCAACATGATTTTTGTCTGGTTGCCAATCGTTGGGATGTTCTTGGAAACTTTATCGGTTGTATAGATTTGTTTCCTCCATCCCATGTGTTACTTTAAACCGTTATTGGGTTTGTTTTGTTCTTCAAAAACTGATCAATTTGGTCTACACTAAACAGGAAAGGCACCCCACTAAAGTTAGATCATTGGATGTAAGGGAGATAGTTAGACACTCTCTCTGCGTTTTTGCCGGGGTTAATGCAGCCTTGCAAGAACACAACCACATAAAAACATTTTCGTGTGAATACGTATGTTTAGGAACTGCTACTTTTGCGACAAATGATGGAAGTTGTGGAAGGTACGTCCGGCCTACAAATCGGCGCCATACTTAGCCTGTTTTTTAATCTGATCTCTAAGACTTCGCCCCTCTGACCAACCAGGAGCTCTCTTTTGGCTTCTTCAAGCGCAGCAGCATCAAACTGTGTAAGCAGTTCGTCTGCCAACAGGGTGTTTAAAGTCATTATGAGAAAGAATAGTCCTGTGTTTAGTTTGAGACCCAGACTTCAAGATTTTCTCATTTATTGTTACTTAGTCGATTAAAAACAGCTAACATTACTATAACTGGCGGCGTCTATTGTTAGTTTACTTGGAAATTGAGAAATAGCATGAAAACAACACTTGCCTCGTACGTTTGTGGGTCAAATAACTTCTAAATCCATATCATTCCTGTCAGTGCTCTGATTAACGCCTCTCTCGAGCATTCCTTCAACCATTGTCTTGTCCTTCATATATCTTAGCCATGTTGAGTTTTTTTCCCTAACTCAAAATATTTATTTAATTAAAAAAAAATAATTAATCAGATCATATCACGGTCTTTTTGCGCTTGGACTCATAAACTAAATATAAACACCTTTTGGTGTTGTTAATGTGAGCTGTTTAGAGCAGAGTTTAAGTCTGTTTACTTTTTTTAAGATTCTTTTGTATCGGCGGGGTTGGCTGTTGAGGAAAAAACTTGTCTCGCTTTCTTGAAGATCAAAACTTATGTCTTTTTGTAGGTCATCAAAAATCGGGCCGTATCGATTTAAAATTCTTCATACGTGATGTTTGAGTCAATAGCGCTTTTATTTATTGTCAGTTTGAACGCAGCTAAGTTTAGCCGTTATTAGTAGGAACCATAGGCTGGAGTGCTTTTGGAGTTTAGTTTTTATTTTTTTGCTAGCCGCCCTACCGCAAAGGACCACAGACCGAGAGCTAAGACAACCTCCCTAGAGGTAAAGCTGGGGTGCGCCTATGCGTAGCTAAGAGACCAACACTCGTTCCTGCTGATAGGCACTTATAGTTGATTTGCTCCAGTATTAACATATGTACAGCATTAACGGCTGCAGATACCTCTAGATTTGTTTTTGCTTTTTTTTGAAAGGTCTTGCTCTAGTTCTTGCTGCATTTGCGAAATGTTTGTTATCTAAAGGTTTTTATGTTGGGGTTTCTACAATCTCGTCTTTTGGCGGCGTGTAGGCAATTTGGATAAACTTGAACAGAACATTGTTTTTTTAAAATAAAAAAATTTAGTTTTTTGTATAGCTCTTTTAATCTGTTTTTTTTCAATATTCAGCTGCGCAACATATATTAAAAACCCCTGTACATTAAGCGGTATATCGGCTTCTTCTTCTTTATCAATTTGAATGCTTTATTACGTCTCTCACAGTTCTCCCGGGGCTTCATGCAAAGATCATCCTCTGTTGACTTAGGTCAATCCATAAAACCGTATTTGTTGTAATACTCATCAAGCTAACATTGTGAGATGTAAATCTTTCGACACAATGTCTGCTGTTAGACTTCTACCCCTCCACCCCAAACATTTATTATTTCGTCAAAAAAAGATGATAAGGTCTAAGCCGCTAGCGTAGATTGGTTAGGACTACCATCAATTGTACATTGCACTTTCGCTTTTTAGGATTAAAAAATTTTCCTTGCTCTTTTGAACGTTCTTCATCTTCACAGAATAAAATACCTTTAGCGATCTTGCTGCGACACTAAAAACTAAACTTCCATATTGTGTCTGCCCGCTTCTGGGATAATGTTGTAATGATTCCCCCCCCCCCACCTCTTTCGTAATATATTGCTAATTTTGACTGATATTGTTGCTTATCAGCCTTGCTAAATTAGGGTGGCTAACAACCCCCCCCCCCCCCCCCCCCCCCCCCCCCCCTCAATCTTAACGAGAGAAGATGTCTGAAAGAAATGCTGTACATGGCTTCGGTGTATGTTGATCTGATAACACGTTGTCATCGTTTAAGTTAGTTCATATGACAGTCTAGTCTTTGTAATGCTCCTTGAAAGTAGTGGCGCTGCGCTTTTAACAACTCAAATCAAAGGGAATGGAAAAAGCGATTTCCAATACGCAAACTTTACGGCTACATATTTTTGCCGTTTTAGTATCTTCAGCGCCTATTCTATGTTTTAGTGACTTCTTCATTTTCGATTCCTTGAAAGCAAGATCAAGGCCCTTCTCATATCCCGGTTAGCCATAGATCAGAAATAAGTGTTTCAAATATGACTGCATTGTGTAAAGAAAATATTATCTATGCTCAAGTTTTATAGAAATTTTTTTAACAATTGCCCGCCCCAAATTCTGGACAAACTGTCTGTTTGTGTTGTTGTTGAATCGTAGTACTATTTTGAATAGTACACGGCGCAGAGCCTGGCACAATCACTTCTCTGCCTCCTAGGTCCGGAATTTGACAGTAAGAATTTGATCTGCACACTAGTAGATGTATTATTGGAACAGTAATATTAGTTTATTTCCCTTCACGCAAAGGGTTCATTCAGTCTTTATGCGGCGTCAAGCATCGAGCCATATGCATGTAACATTTTTTTATAAACAAATTAAAAAAATTAATTCTATAAAGAAACATGGCAGGCATTGACGATGAGATTATGATGTTTTTGATCGTGGAGGACGACATGAGTGATTCCCTGGGAGGGCGCATCGCTGGGGCTCTCATTGCATGATGAATTAGCAGAAATGGGGAGTGTAATTACCAACAAAGTCGGTATAAATTAACAGAAAGTAGCCAGTCATTATACCAAGTTTCGGCCAAGAACCTCCGAATTTTAGTACCTAATGATTTTGAAGTAAAAGTTGACCTTGTTTGTGAGGCTGCGAACAAGGACACTGTTAAGCTTACAACTAAAAAGCCCAATCAATGTTTTTAGCCGTGTGGTTCGCATTTAGGGATAATAGGCCTCAGTGTGAAGATCAAATCGCCTTGGCCTTGTTAGGCCAAAATTAAGGGCCGGAGGCAGTTGCTAAACTTTCAAACACACTGAAACTCCCAACAGATAAACAACTGCAAAACATGGAACTTAAAGAATTAAAACAATCAGCAGGTGAATTAATAAATGAATTGAAGCCAGAATCCAGTTTTTCAGAAGAAACAGCGTTTTAAAGAGCTCATAACGACTCACCGCTACCATTGCGGAATTAGAGGCCCTTGATCATGCGTTTACGAACCATCAGAGGCGAATTAACAAACAATTTTAGCAAAACTAGGTGAACTAGATGGGCATAATACCGAAGAGAAAAGAAAAACTCGTTGAGGCTGATGACGCCAACTTAGGGCTTGATATTAATGAAAATGTATAACCAAGACTAAAAGATATTGAACAAGAGAGACTCAGCAAGACTAGAAGTGCTAACTACTAACCGTGACCAATTACGAAACTCAAGTGAATAGATTAAGAGAAACTATCCGAAAAAATTTAATATGAAAAAAAACGCTAGAGAACGAATCCAAACACTGCTGTTTAGAGAGCAAGGCGTCACATTAGTAAGCGTTATAACAGCCTTAGGATTTGCAATAAGTACACTGGTGTTGGCTATTACAGGCGGCGGTGAGAAGGTCAAAGTCAGTGCCTCCGCCACCATCGCCTCCAGCCTGATAAATCATGATGGTAAATAAACAGCTTGATCATCTTGCGAATTTATTAAAAAATTAGCCCAGTAAAGCCGGTGCGCTTTACCGGGTATATTAGGGGTGTTGTTTCGCTGCTTATGTCTACTGCAAGCAAAATAGATGGCTATTATGGCCGAGCACTTATGGGCATTAGTTACTTAATAGTTGGGTTAATATTTATAAAATAAGACGTGTAATCCTCAGGGCCAGTTAATCCAAGAACAATGCCGCTGTCTTTTCATATTCTATGGTCATCGCGAAACAGAGTCCGCAAGCTTTGCTGAGTCTTCAATGACTTTGGAGGGGTTGGACTTCGGGGAATTAGATGACATCCTCTGGGCGTTCTTTTATTGTTTGTTAATATTACTGCTCGATTTATTTCGTTTTTCCCACCTCCTCCTTTCATTGCTGCTATAGAATTTCATTATTATAGTTTATTATTGTACCTATCTGGAGTCTGAGTTCAGACATGGCAGCATGTAATAAACAGTGCCAACAGCAAAGTCTACTTTGCGATCTTTTGCGTATTGTAAAATCTGTTGGTACTTTGAATACTTGAAGGTAAATCACTGTAGAATAATGGCGTCCTCTAAATTGCTAAGTATTGTTTTTTGTGCTCACAGCCAGTAGAAGAAAGATCCGTTATGCTCGATCTTGCCCTGTGCTTGCGAACCTAGCAAACACCAAAACGTAAGTCCGGATTAGGTCGTTTTCATCGTTCTATTCCCGCTCTTGTTAGGCCCTTAGAAGTGTCTAAGATATAATGTTGTCCATGCTGTTTTATGCTCTTGCCTATATGGACCAGGGATGAACAATTTGAACGGAAGGTGTCAAGGACATATTTTTACTTTCCGGGTTTGCCCCGAAAATAAGGGGTGCCTATGCCCATGATCAAGATCCAACTTTTGTTAAAGTCTGTCTTGATGTTAATATGAATTGTTACCTGTATCCTTTCAAAAGCCTTTCTTGTCTATTTCTGTTGCTGAATGGATTTAAACGATTTGTCATTCGGTAATGGCGCTTGCAGTTCAGTCAAAAAACGTTGAAGGGTGTAATAATAATGAAATCTGTACAGGCCTCACAACGGATCAGGATGAGTTAAATGATTAGCATACGACACTCCAACCCAGTTGATGCACAATAATCAGAAAAGTTTAACTGATGGTTTCAGATAAAACTGCAACGGCTGATCAACCACGCTTTCCTGGATTGTGCTTACTTTATAATAGGAGGGGTTAGATAGCTCTTCCAATGGAGTACTCACTGTTTATGAAAAAGAGGCAGTCGGGTCACCGCACTGTCAGAGTATCATTTGGCGCTATATTGTTAAGGGATTGTAGTGCGGCACCACAGACTATTTTGCATCAGTATATTGAAAAGCACTCATTTTTAATTTGTTTTAAAAATGGTTTGTAACCTAACAACTCAAGACGTCCTTCGTTTTTAGAACATGCTATTGCTAACAATTGCGGGGCCTAAACGGTCGCGCTCCATGTAATATTTTACAAAGGTCGTTTGGTCTAATATAACTGAAGCAAGGGGAATAATAGATTAACAAAGTATGGAAAGGAGAACAAACGACGTTAAACAGTTAACAATACTGATGGTTATTAGGCGTTTTGTCACTAAGAAGCAATGAGTAATTAGACATTATCTTAAACTTAACAATGCAAATCTAAAAACCAATATTAACATTCAAACCTGAAGAAGCAAAATACGCTTTTGTAGAGAGCAGCTAAAATGTTTTACTCGGCTTTACAACTAGCAAATCTACCCACTCATAGTTTGAGTGTTTGCCAGATGAAATACGTTTGAGGGGGAAACGTCGCTCAATCTTGCATAATTATTACTCTATGGTTCATTTGGACGAGCTAAGCACTGAACTAAAACTTATATGTGGATGGCCCTCAATGTTTTTAAGACCTTGCCATCAGGGAATAGTGCATATTGCGATTATGAAATTATACATTCCCTTATTTCCAGTTTAAAAGTTAGGTTTGTGGGAGGTGGATCATTTAATATAAGAATCAAAGACCAAATGGGGAATAGGTCGAAAATGTGATAACCTGCACATTTGTTTAGGGAAATAATATTAATACGCTACTACAACAAATAATGTCGCGTGGGCCGAAGAACCAGGAGTTACATGAGCGATGTGAGGTGTATAACCTTAGAATTAAAAGACCTTGAGGACGTTGCGGACTTTGAACATAATCGGTGAGATAGGCACTTTGTATTGGGGTTTGAGTACACTATAAGATGATGATTATAACGCAAAGCAGGTTAGTGACGTAAAAAGTTTCCTAAACTAGACCAAGCTGCCGCAATTATAGTAACGCAAAATAATGGTTGGTCAGTATGAATAATAAAATATTTCGACAACCTGACTCAATGGCACATTAGAACCATATTTAGAATGGAAATAAAAAATTTGATTCATAAGCCCAATCTCAATATTTTAGCGCCAAAAAAGTTTCAGAAAAGAAAAGCATTCAACTTGGCCCTTTACATGTATGTCTTATGCCAGAGGACAATAAGTCAGAAAGAGGATTGAAATAAAGCCGTAAGGGATAAACATTCACTCTCCTAGAAAGTGAATCAGTTTTGAAAGCTGGCTTCTACAAATTACAGTTCATTCCGCAAATGCAAAATTAGGAGACACGTTCAAAATATTATTTTAATTTCTGTTTAATAGAGGTAAAGAGGGATGGGGTTTGTGGGCACTAGTGACGTATTCTAAAGGAATTCAAATCGCTGGCCAAAACTTAGAGTTGAAAAACTGTAAAGTTACCGTCGTCATTCTCACAATGGCGGGATATTAAGGTCATAAACAACAAGCAACAAAATCATATTAGTCTAAATAGAACAATCTGACAGACTGAATTGGATTAATCTTACGCATTTAGGCCTCATAGGGTTTTTATTACACTGACCAAGGTTTTAACAGAGGAATGATAAAAACAATAACGGATTAGATTAAGTTATGATATAAAATATGGGCAGTTTAAACTTTATGACAAAATACCCCTCATTGTTCATTGATTTTGTGGACAGATGGTTGTGGTTCGCATCCTTTAACATGCCCTGTTTTACAAACAGTTTTGTTAATAATTTTGATCATATTGGAGACTTTTACTGCCCAACACTTTAATGGAACAAGCATATCATAATAGAAGGGTTTATATGGAGCTGATGACATATATTTAGTTGATCCTAGCAATAAACTGAGTGAGTGTTTAGAACAGATTTATAGCCTGCGATTGAAAGGAACGCAGGACACTATTTATTTAGATGGGATGTTCAGCAGAAAGAGACATAGTTTAAAAAGGAAACACTTTGTCGAAAACTAGCTTTCAGCGGAAAGCATGCGGGATAAGTGTGTGGATTTTATGCCAGAAATATAACTCGGTTTAAAAAGACTTTAGAGACAGTTTTTAAAGGACTGTAGTTTTATTTCACATGAAAGGACAGAGACTCATTTTTGAAGAATGTTTGCTCGGAAAATCGTTCTTATGAAAAATGACCAGGAAAAAACATAGGATTAAAACAAAAACTAAATATGAAAAGTTTAGAGTAATTTAGTATTGAAAAAGGATAACCCTGGCACAGTATGTGGTTTGTTTGTTGATATTCGTTATTTTTTGGTTATTGACGTCTTATTGTCAGGAACAGGGTAATGGCTTCTGGTCACTTTCGCCAGAAAACTGGTGGGGCGAAAGTGAGCCAAGGAAGCGGCATTTCCCTGTTCTCTACTGCTATCCTCAAATTTTGTTGCCAGAAGGCATTGAAACTGACTCTCCTCAAATTCAGTTGCCAAAAAAAGACAACGAGACTGCGCTCCTCAAATTTAGTAGCTTTGAAAATGCTAATGTCGATTGTTTTAGTTGCCACGGCGGCTATCCTCGTTCTATAGTAATGAAAGGCACCTTGAGAATGACCCACTCCACATCCAACAAGCCACCCCTCTACTGATCCACCAAAAACACTCTTCGCTCATGACTGACTGTTCATAACATGGCATACCTAATCCACAGAGCTGCTGCCGGCAGTGACTAAAGACAGCACACCCCAACTACAAAGCCCGCACACCACTACAAGACCAGCCCCAACTACATGACAGCACACCCCGCTACAAGACCAGCACACCCCAGCTACAACGACAGACACCAGCTACAAGACAGCAAACCAATACAAGACCCGCCACTCCAGCTTCACGACCAGCACACCAGCTCACAAGACGCACACCCAACTACAAGACCAGCACACCCAGCTACAAGACCGCACACCCAGCAACAGACCAGCACACCAGCAACAAGACCAGCACACACACCCAGCTACACGACCAGCACACCCAGCCTGCAAGGACCAGCACCACCAAGCTACAGACCAGCACACCGCTAACAAGACCAGAAAACCCAGCTACAAGACAGCACCCAGTAAAGACCAAAAAAAAAAAAGACACCCCGCATGGTTTTCTCAACTTTTCTTGCTACCAAACAGACCCCCATTTCGATTTCACGACCTAATCCACTGAATGTTATTATAATGCCATTTTGGGGTCTTCAAAGCAGTTAGATGAACCACAGGAGGTTCAAAAGCACCAGCAGGCTGAGACACGTTCCAGCAAGTGAAGAAGTAAATGCATTATATAGGTTTACATAACACACCAAAAAGTGCTTCAGAAAGAAAACAATAACCAAAAAAAAAAAAAAGACTTGCACAAACTCCCAAAATACACGACTCCACACAAAAGATGGAAATTCACAAATTTTATTCATACCTTTGTTATCCCAAATCACCACTGCATCGCACATGAACAGTCTATACCAACACCAGGTCGATCCCAACACATGCATAATGTTCTCGACATAAAACGGGGTTTTTTCCCAAATCAAGAATGACACTGGAGATCTTGATGACCATTCCCAGTTAATTCCACACTTGCCAATGCAGGCTGATGCACTGCATTTTTGCAAACTAGTACAGTGATAAATATTGGAAAGGTCAGCGAGATGCCTGAAGGAACTAATCCCTGTGGAAGTCCCGGCCCCGGTTGTAGTCCCTATCCCGGTTGTAGTCCCTGTCTCGGTTGTAGTCCCTGTCTCGGTTGTAGTCCCTGTCCCGTTGTAGTCCCTGTCCCGGTTGTAGTCCCCTGTCCCGGTTGTAGTTCCTGTTCCTATCATAGCGCTGGTTGTCCCGACGATCATTCCTTCGACCTGGAATGGTTGAAAAAAAAAAAAATCATCAATTTTTAAAATCAACACGAAATGAAAATTAACAAATTTGTTTCCGTAGGAACGTGAAGGTGCAGACAGAACTGCATTTTCTTTGTAATTTACCTGGATACCTCATTCAAAAAACTGTATCCAAAACTTCAAAAAGTATCCTTTTTGTGTGGCTTACATCATTTAAAACTGTTTCTGCAACTCCAAATCGTATAATTTTAGTGCACTGGACAAATCATTTAAAAAGTGTATGTAAAACACAACAACATACTGTTTCAGTAGACTCATTTCAAACTTGTGTCCAAAATCTGAAATTGTATTTTACTGACAGAAAGGGCAAATCCTTCTAAATTGTACCTAAAACATAGACAGCCTTTTATTTAACAGGACACAAATATAAAATTCACCCAAACTTGAATTTGTGTCATATTTGTGAACTTGGCTCATCAATTTAAAATTGCTTTCAAATTTGTATTATTTTACAACTGGTAACAACCCCCTCCCCTCCCCTCCTCTTCCCAATATCTAAACAACTTTCAACATTCTAATTTTCAACCTAATGCCTGGGGACTTAAAATGGTGCTCAGTTATGACAGTCCAATAACTAGTTACTACACCACCCCGCCCCCCCCAGTCATACTGAGTCATGGAAACAGGAAGCAGACCGAAAAAAGGTCCTTCCATGATACAAACCTTGGAACTTGTTGCCTCCCCAATTCTGATTCTGCTGGAAGTTCTGATTGCCTGGAAAAAAAAAAGAAGAAAGGATCATGACCTAAGTTGTGCTGTTTTGTATGCATTACTTTCTTGGTAGACTTCCTCAAGTACCTGGACATCTGCCAGCAAGGTGCATAAGGTGAGAAATGTCTACCTTAGTTTCACTGAATTTGAATCTTTTTCACTTTTTTTGTAATGTTCATGTGCACCTCATGCTACAACCTTAGGTACTCTTAAAACTTGTAGTCTGTAAAATATGGTATATACTAAGTGTATATATATCATACCTTTACAGCTTTCAGAGGACAAATACCACGGTAGCATATCATACCTCAATTGCATTCAGGGCATATGTTCTAAACAGGCGTCAAAAGATTTTGTATCATTAGCGATACAGAAAAAAACGTATCCATCAAGACCTCTGGCAACAAAATCAACAAATTTACAACAAGATCACCTGTTCACATCAAACTGTAATCACACATCCCAGCAGCAAAACAAACAAAACCATCACAGGGACGACATGTCTTGTCTATCCATTTCTCAGCATGGACACTGCATAAACCACTCCATCAGGGGTCTGTTGGTCCAGTGGACAAAGCACTGTTCTCTTGACCCGTCAGTCCCATGTTTGATCCCTGCTGGAGACAGCCAGGTTTGAGAGATACTCTCTTCAGAGTCAACATCTTGTGGAGTTCAACCCCCTTCAAGTCCTTTGGAGACACTTTGAACTGAAGGCTTGTGTGAGTGCATGCACTGGGTCAGGGAGAAAGAAAAACTTGAACAAAACAACTCAACCCACTTGTGTTCACATTCAATCTCATCCTTCACAGATGGGGTTGATGACAGAAAATATTAAAAACATCAACATGTTGGGAGTTACGTTTAGACATTGTCCCTGAAGATGCAACGTCACTATCTGAACGGTGGGACTGACTTTTCAACACAAGCTGTGACTATGCTTGCAGTGGGTGCCTTGCTGCTTTGCCACACATTGCAAGTATCATTGCCGTGCAGGAAAAGTTGGCTTGAACATGTCATGGTTTAGAACTCTTTGCCCACTCTGAGGCGGAAACGGATGAACCTTGGGAATCTGTCTATACAAATAGTGATAACTTCTACAGTGTTGTATAGCTGTCCAAAAAGGAAAAATTTGTTAATAAAACCAAAATTGCATGTTCTTAGAGAGAATAATATAGAATGATTGCAATGTTCTCAGTGCTTATACAGGGTATAATGGGTTGTGTTAACACACATAAGTTCAGTAATGCCGCGTCTTGGGACCTCTGGCCGAGGTAAAAAGAATAATAAGAAACTACCATTATTCTGTAAAAGCTCAGACAACAAAGGTCTTTGTTTTGTCCAAGAAAACCTACAACAACAAACACCTGACAATGATTTATCACAATTCTCTGTGCGTGTGTGTGTGTGTGTAAAAGGCAGTAAAATAAAAAACTTCAACCTTATATCCAACTAGGTGTATGATGAAGCACTCAAAGTCAAAAGCAGAACTGCTCTACTCCCCTTGGATCAGATATCTTCACAGCAACTCAAAACCATTAAAATCTGCTGCGAACAGTGCGTTTCCAAATGGTGCAATTTTGGCTCAATTTTTGATTGCACCATATGGCAGATTTCATGTACTGAGCTTGTCAACTTTCCATGTTGTCTACCTCCAATGCTAATGACTGGAATTGGTAATATTGCACACCATCTCTCTGTCCAATTACACAAAAAAGTCACCGATTCCTACACATGAAAATAAATCAAACCTCAAATGTTGATTTTGCGCAATGTACGCGCATACCTCATGTATGAAAAAAGTTTGTTTTATACATTGTACTTGCTAAACTAGTTTATGAATAATGTTAATGCCATTCATTCCGGTCACTGGATTCTGAAGACGGACAGTTCTGTTTGTCAGCAAAACATTTCCTATAAGCATTTAAATTGAAAATAAAACTAAAATCTTATTTGAAGATCTGGAATCTCAATCTTGCACTTTTTGTGAGATGATAAAAAATTGCGTCAAATGAAACAAAGGTTCTGAGATACACATAGTAAGAAAACATGCCACCTTATTTTTCTTTCATTGCTACAGACAATACTTCCCTTGTAGCAGTACATATACAGAACAATGATCATTTATTGAATCATTCATTTTCTTTTTGATATGAGAACTGTTTTTTTGTCCCTTTCAACACTTACTTGTGAAACTGTGAATTTGAAATGAGCCTACATACTGAAAGGAAATGGCGGCATTTGTCTTAATTCCTATGGACTGGAAAATCAAACTCCATTTTCAAACTAAAAACTGAATCCAAAGTATTCATTTTGTGTTTCTATGCTTTAGTTATAGCAAGATCCTTGCTTCACGAAACAACTAGGGCAGGATGAAAAATAAGGCATCTGACAAGTCTTCAAATCCTGATCCACCTTAAAGTCTGTGAAACCTGTCATAAACTAAACTTAAATTCTTTAATGTTAAGTAATAATAACAATAACACTGAAAAAAAAGAAAACCCTTATCTAAATAATAACATTGAAAAAAAAAAAAATTCATCCATGATACATGTTTCCAAGCTAATCAGATAATTCTTAAAAACCCAAGTAATTCTAAAAGCCATTCAATTTCAAACGATTTTAACCAACATTCCACAGAAACCTTGTCACTACTCTCATGCACAAATACACATGCACTGATGTGTAGGATCATGAGCTCTTTGACATTAAAAAATAGAAACACCTATCAGGAAAAACAACAAACAAACAAACAAAAACAAATTCACGAAAAAGAGAAAGAAAGAAAGAACTGCAAAACTTTCTCTGAAATAAAAACTCCGACTGTGATTGTTCAAAGACAAAATTCAGGATGGTAAAATGATCATGTCTGTAATGAAAACAACAACAACACAAAGGCTGGTTTGCCCGAATATTACACAAAAATAAATAAATGTATGTATTTGAAATATCTACCTGACAAAATAGTTCTGCTAATACACGGGAGACCCAAGAGACAAACAGCAAACAGAAGTGGGAAGAGAGCAGGTGGGGTTGAGGGAGGTTGGGGGTTGACCTGGACAAAACCTGAGACCAAAACCAGAGACAGGCAGCCCCAGGCATAGCAAACGAACAGGATCCATGTCTTCCTGCTGGGTCTGGTTGCTTTGTGTGACGCTCCAAATATAGCTCATGTCGTACACCAAAGAAACGTGTTAAAGACATGTACACTTGCCCACAAAAGAATTTTCAAAGCTTCCAGGTTACCAAAACTACATGCTACCAAACTCTTCATGCGCTCACTCTCTCACACTTGCGTGCGCCTTCTCTTGGGGCCGGAATAGCTCAGTGTAGAGCGCCGGACTCGTAATCTTGGTGATCCTGGGGTTGCGGGTTCGAACCCCCGCCGGGGCGGCGTTTCGGTACAGGGGGATTTTTTCCCTCGGAGTTAAAATTGGTTCGGACTCCATTTCCCATACAGTCCTTCGAATGAGACTATAAACCGAGGTTCCGTGTGTGAACGCATGCATAAGATCTTGCACACACGTAAAATCCCATCACCAACTTTCGGAAGAGAAGCCCAGTTTGGCCGTTGGTATGGATGACACGTTACACATAGCATGCACCCTGCGTGAGAAACGGAAAGAACGAAGGAGTAATTGATTTTGAACGATATTGACTGGATGACACGGGAAACGACCGAATGACGCCAGCTGGCAGCTCTTCAGTCGGCACTACCCAGGTAGGCAGCCCGTTGTGTATATGAGTATTGATTGTAGAGCGCAATGAGTTGATTCCAAGAATTGCGCTATATAAAATCTATATTTTATTATTATTATTATTACATAATCCTACACGCTACCCACACACCAAAAAGAGAAGGAAGGGGGCGGGGAAATCCAAAACCTTTTCCCATCCACCAAAAGTGAAAGAGAAGAGAGCAGCATCTACAACCCCGCCACCAGGTTACAGGTCAGCCACCTGTTTAGTTCTGGCTTACCAGCCCACTGACTAGAAAAACACCTCTGTCAAACATAGCGCCAATGCAGCACATGTCAGCCACTCTGCTGTGTGTTAGTCTTTGGGAAAACACAAACACCACGAAAATATGATGCGCAACAAAAAGAGTCAAACGAGGAAATTGAAAAGATTACTTAACACAGCAACCAAATGAATCAAGATCAATTGAGAGAGAGAGAGTGAGTGAGAGA
Organism: Conus ventricosus; assembly: GCA_018398815.1. Classification (NCBI taxonomy): domain Eukaryota; kingdom Metazoa; phylum Mollusca; class Gastropoda; order Neogastropoda; family Conidae; genus Conus; species Conus ventricosus. The sequence continues at coordinate 2,300 of JAFLJL010004167.1, read as the reverse complement.
GAGTGTGACAGAGGGAGGGAGATGTCTGTAGATCGATGAAAATGTTTCAAACAAAGCAACAGAGTCAAACTTACAGACACATAATGGAATATTTTGAGTAGAAATGGCTGTGGAGGAATATCCATGCAGTGACCACAAAACCAAACTAAAAAGCCCAAGCCCTCTGCTGATCATTACATGGATAGTCACAAAGATAATAATCTAATTAAAAGAAAAAAAAAAAAAAGAACCAGTCTGATTTTTGTGAAAATTTCACCTGAAGGCTCTGAAAGTTTCAGACACCAGTAAAATTCGCAACCAAGGCTATCATCTTTTGTCTATTGAAGTGCCCCTTTGACAGGTCTCTTAGCAATCCATTTCCATGGTTGGAAACCCTCAAGTTCAAACAGCACATCCACCCTGAACACTCCTCTAAAAGCATTACAGAGTGCCAACAGAAAGGTATTATTGATGCACACTAAACATGGCGGTGTTCTGGCAAACAGGTGGTTTTCCCGTTCATTCTTCATGAGCATTTTCTGGTGACCGAGGTGTGGAACTAGTAGGCTGAAGCTATGTGAAGTCAGGCATGAAAGGACCAGCAGTAAAAAAGGCTGAAAAATCGCCGGGGGTCTGGGGGCCGGCGTAGGCCCCCAGTGGGCCCAGGGGTAATGCCCCGGCAGGGGTCAGGGGGCAGAGCCCCCTGACGCTGAAGCTTTTTTATGAATAAAAGGCCTAAAACTGCAAATAAACCCCTATTTCAGCGCTGTTAAGAAGGGCAAGTAAGCCACATTTTTTATGTTTTCAGTAATGAAAATAATACTTCAAAAGACCATGGGTGAAACTGGAAAAAAATGAAAAACTGAAAGGTCGAGGTCCAGGGGCCAAATTATTAATATTTTGAAAATTCAGACAAGTTTTCGTTTGGGCCCCTGGTGAAAGGAAATTTGGAACCGAGGCCTTGTTTAAAACACATATTTATTGCTATATGTAAACAAAAATCGTCATTTGAATTCTAAAAAAAAAAGAAAGAAAAAAACTCCCCCCCCCCCCCCAAAACAGCTTGGTTGGTGCCTTGGACATAGATGGGCAGTAAGGGTATCAAGATCACAAATCTGTGTATTTTCTAAGGAACACAGAGTTTCCACTGTACTTCCAAAACTAACCCATTTTATTACACGGAGAAATAGAACCTTTTAATAGTTTTTTCCCCCTCCTTTTTCCAGAAAACTAACCCTTATATTTATTTTTCTTTCATGTTTTTTTTTCTTTCTTTAAATATTTTTCATACTATTATGTCTCTCATCCTCTCTCTCTCTCTCTCTCTCTCTGTGCCTTGCATTCATTTGTGTGTGTGTGTGTGTGTGTGCATGTGTGTGTCACTGGGGGGGGGGGCATGGAGGGCTGCTGAAAAGATTTTACTGAAATTCTCACCTTCATGCTTTTAATATGGTCTGGACTTCTGACATGCTTTGCTAGCCGAGATTTTCCATTGGATCGATACTTGAGTCTGAGTTGCACATGCGGCAAGATAAGATAAGATAATGTTGCTTATAGCCCAGCCGACCGCAGAGGGCCACATCAGGGCTGTCACCACGTTAAAATCAACTCACCAGTCTTAAAAAAAAAAAAAAACTTTCACACATCTCGTTAAATGACATCGTCTACAAACGAACCAGAAACTTTGTTAAAAATCCTTCTTCCGTAAAATCTCAAATCAGATGAAAAATGTTAATTTCTCTCAAAAACCCAAGGATCACGTCAGGGCGGACATCCCTGAACAGGATCTTCATGGACTCCGCTGTAAAATGTTTGTGTCTCACATCGTGCAAGTCCCAACACTCTAAAAGAACATGTTTCATTGTGAGTGGTGCATGACATGGAATGCACCACGGAGCTTCTTCACTCTTAAAAAGGTAAAATGGGTAAAATACGAATGGCCGGTGTGCAGCCGGCACAGAACCGTTTCCTCTTTACGACCACCCGACGTAGATGGGAGGAAGTCTTTAAGGTTTGGACGGATCTGAAAGAGTTTGTTATTCGTCTGTGTGTTCAATCTCCTGCCAGAGGTCTCTCACATAATCGTTAATTTTGGGTTTCACATCTGAGCAGGGATATAAGTGTTGGACAGTTTCTCTCTTGTGGCGTTCTTGGCTAAACGATCAACCATTTCGTTCCCGCCGATGCCAACATGGCCAGGAACCCAAGCAAGATAATGTGTAACCGTCCGCCTTCAACTTGCTAAAAAGTTCAAAAAAAGTAAAAGTTCTGGATGCTGAAGGTTGCCGGCCAGCTATGGCCTCCAAAGGGCCCCGGGACAG
>JAFLJL010004166.1:0-15506 GCA_018398815.1 Conus ventricosus | reverse complement strand
GTTTTTAATAGTTTTTCCCCCGGACTTGGCGCTGGCGATTTAAAAATCCAGGCATGCTAAACTATCATTCAAATGATATTAAACGGCGCCCAATATACTGTTGTTGCTTTTTGGGCAGGGCCATTGTTTAAAATAGGAAAACCCAAACTGGGGGAAGGAAGTCTTTGTACAAAGCGGGGCAGACATTTTTCCCCTCTATTTGATCGGGGCTCCCCAAAAAAGAAAAAAAAGGGAAGTTACAGGGTCCCCAAACCCCAAAACTTAACCAAAGGTTTTAAAGGGAGGATGAAAAGAATATTTTAAAAGATGAGGCAGTAGCAGAAGCATTTGGCAACGTTTGCCCCCTTTAATTTTGAATGTTAAAGACCAATCTATACCAAGCGCAAAAAAGAAAAACTTACTTATAACGACATTTGCCCCTGGATTCGTTTTTCTTCTAAAGACCCTTTTATCCAAATACCGGTTAGGACACTCTCTTGAGTTTGATGTTGTTACTAACCCGGAAGGGCCCAGAAAATTTTAACCATTAAAAAAAAAAAAAAAAAAACGGTTATTTTATAAAAGGTTATACACCCCATTCAAAAATAGAAAAAAGCGAGACACTCTCTGGAACATACATCTAAATCGGGCTTTTTAATTTTTTAAAAAGGAATTTTTTCTTGTTTTGGGAACAACCCCTTTTTTAAAAGGAAATCAGAAGGTTTTATAAAACCAAAAATTGAGAAGGTTGACTGTGCAATAATGGTAAGTTGATCAGTTGTATTCGGGGCGGGGGTTTTCCCCTCCCCAACATTTGATAAAATAAAAAGTTTTGCTGGAGGTAGGCAAGGATCCTGCATTGTCTGTATGTAAAAAAACTTCGCCTTTTTAAAGTAAGACTCGAAGACTACTTAATAATAAATATGGGGTGTGGCTGGATTAGATCCACATTTGCAACAATTGTTTGGAATGGGGAAAAAGGTAGGGGAAGATGGATAAAAAAAATATTCCAAGAAAGCAGAGGGGAAAGGCCCCTAAAAAAAGCCATTTTTATGGTTTTTGTGCTCAGCTAAAAAATTGAAGAAAAAGGCTAAAAGACCCCTATTTAAAAAAAGAAGAAATATTTCAATAAAAACAGATGGATGCTTTAATTTCTGCCAAAAAACCCATGTTTCCCTTTTTGCGGGGGTTTTCTGGGTGTGGGAAAAATGTCTTCTATTGATTGTTACAAACAATTACAGGGTTTTATTTTCGAGCACATTGTTATATTTCACAACCCTTAAGACAAAAAAAGTCTTACAAAGAAAGGGAAATTTATTTGGGCAGACGTAATAATTTTTTTTTTGATCCCAGGCAAACTGAGCGACTGTTTAGAACTTCTATGACTATTTGAGGAAATGAAACCCTGTTTATTATTGTGCCGCGAGACTTGTTAAAAAAAAAAGCTTGTCAAAGCTAGCCCTTTTTGGGTGTCAGCCCTTTGTTTCTTTGGGGCTCTTAACTCAAAAATCAAGCTGTCTTAAAAGACTTTCGATCGCGTTAAAAAAAGGGTTTTTATTATTTTTACCTAAGGCAAAAATATTTTGAAGAAGTTTTAAATAAAATTTTATAATAAGGGACAAGAAGTTAAAAAAAATAAAAAAGGCAGTTAGAAAAATCTAAGCCGTAACTATGTTTCGGACCCACCCCCCCGTTCAATTTTGTTTTGGTGTTGATTTAAATTTTATATTAAAAAAAAAGTCTCGGGGGCCAGATCAAAAGCGGGCTAGCTCCTAAAGTGCAGTAACTAAAAAAACCCAGGACACAAACCCCAGTTTGTCTAATAGGAGTCCAGGAAATGTTTATGGATTTGAGTACATGGATGATGGGGTTTACAAACGACGAAATTGAAGACAAAAACGGCAGCCATATCCTGCCCTAGAAGAGATAAAAAATTTAAGAGCAAACGATTTGGCAAACACGAATACAAACTTCATAAAAGAGAGAATGTTTTGGGCGTTGCTTCCTGAAATTGCTTGGAATTTAAAGTTTGAACTACGAACCCCTAATTTATACTATGATAAGAAAAACAATTTTAGAAAACCCTTTAAATGCGGGGACCCATCTTGTTAGCCTGGTTCAGGAATGAAACCAGAAAAAACTTTGAAATAGCTTTGCAGGGTTTGAATATATGCTACAGAGAAAAAGTCCCTTAGCTGAAGTGGGGAGTGACACTGTGGCTAGAATTTACTCCAACGCTACCGGCACTACCTAGGCAAATGACGATGATTTTTCGCTTATTTGTTACTCTGAGGGAGGGCGATACTAGTTTGCCAGAACATACGTTAATTAGAGGGATACAAATAAAGGCTGAAAACTTGGATGCTCCTCTGAAGCGCTATTGCAATTACTAAAAACGGAGATGAAATAAACACCCTTGTATCATCTGACAAGGTTACTATAATGGTTGACAAAGACAAACTACAGTACTCGACTTTATTTTCATTAAGTATGTTAATTTTATTGCGTTTTATCTGTTAAGAAGTGCTGCCAGAAGCATTAATAAAAGATATGTATAAGATTAACTTAAAAAAAAAATCTTTTTTAAAAAAGGAGGTTTAAAACAGTTTAGGTTAAAGCAAATAATAAACTTCAAAAGGAAATAGAAAAGACTTGGATAAGATAGAGTTATGAAAGAAATAGCTAAAGCTTTAAATACTTTTTTATGAATTACGGGCCACCAGCTGTGCTAGGTAAGTGCGGGGTCTAGCGTTCCCTTTTTAACCCCCGGGGTTGGAGCCCAGCCTCTTTGCATTGGGGGGCCCTTTTGGTTTAGGTTTGGCGCTATGTCTTGATTGAAGTCCCGTTTTAAAAAAATTAAACTCCTAAATTACAAAAGCATACTGCCAGTTGCCTAGCATCGGCAAAACTCTGTTCTTAAGATTAAGAATAAGCAAATCTTTACGGATGAAAACGTTAGGACAAAAGAATTTTCAGAGCTTTGGCTGACGGCGAAGTTTATGGCGACAAAAATTTTGAATTCAAAAGGAGTGGGAAAGACGTTTCCTCGCGACGGGTGATATGATGCAATTAAAAGAACATTAAAAAAGAAACCCCACGATCGGTTAAACCCCAAAAAGACAAAAAAGTTTAAACCAAATGGTTACAGTTAGCCACCAAAACAAAATTAACCCGGCAGGTAATGGCTTCCCTGCTTCTCTCAGATTTTTGATTGCGCCCCACCGCGTACTCGCCCGCGGTCCCCCCGTAGTGAATTAGTATTGATCACAGGCTTAGAGGGTGTTGCTTGGGACATGCTTTGGGGGTTTTCTGCCGGGTTTCCTGTAAAATTTTTTTCTCACAAGTGAGTTGACCTAATTCTTTTTTTGAAAATTTTGTCCCCGGAAAACCGTGACAATTTTTTTAGTGGCATGTCCCAAACCTCTTTAACATGAAAAAACGAAAAACATTTGTGAGTAGCATGGGTAACCTTAGTAAATTTTAAAATACTGTGAAACCGAAAAAAACTTTGTGAGTGCCTGTGTAATTAAATTAGGATAAAATAAAATCGGTTTTCTAGACATGGCGAATAGGGATCTTAAAAAGAAGAAAGGACAACGAGGCGTTACTTAAGAAAATTTCGTTAAAAAATTTAGCAATGGTTCTGATTCTAAATCGCAGTCAGAGTAAAAGGGCATGAGTCGCGTTCTTTAGACCTTGGGGTCGTAGAAGCTGGGGAAAGTTTTTGATTTTTACCCCCCACGGCTAGCATGTGTGCGTTGCAGTGTGTTTTGGTTGTGCGCCAGCGCGCACGTGTGTGCCCCTGCGTGTGCGTGTGTGCTCACTTTAAAGCTAGTGGTGTGCGTGTGCGTGTGTGTGTGGTGTGTGTGTTGTGTGAGGAGAGAGAGAGGGGGTGTGTGTTGTTTTTTTGTTGTGGTGTGGGAGAGAGGAAAAAGGGCGGAAACAGACAGACAGAGAGGGGAGCGAATGAGGGAGAGAGAAACGTTTAAATTTAAAATTTTTTTAAAATTTATGATTTATTTTGGGTTTTTTAAAAAAATAAAACCCCCCAGGTAGTTAAAAAGTTACAAATATTTTGATTTTGGGGGGCGTTAAATGCGGGAGTTGATAAAGAAGTTTTAAAAAGCCTGTTTGATGAATTTTAAACAAATTTTTTTGAAGGTTTAACTATTGAGAAAGCGATTAAAAAGCTGTCGTAAAACCCGAGTCTTGGCCCTAAACCAGAAATTTAAAAACTTTTTATATTTTACTTAAATATTGCCCCGAAGATGCTGATGCATGTTTGTGATCTTAAAGGAAATTTTATTTTTAAACCGATCAGTTTTTATGATTAGAAAAAGGGGCTATGATTAACAGTTGTTTTTTAAAAAGGGAAACTGTTAAATTAATTTTTTAATTTATAATTTTATTCTAGTTTAAAAATAAACCCAAAATAATTGAGGCTTACTAATATATTTACGCGTTGAATTGGAGGGTTGATGAGGAGTTAAAGAAAAGTTTAAAGAATCCTTACGATTTTTTTAAATTACAAAAAATACAAGAAAGAAGGTCTGGCGTAGTGAAATCCAGATTTTTGGCCCCCCCCTGGCAAAAAATTTGTTTACTATTTTACTTGTTAGACTTAAAAGTGTTGATCGATTTTTCTCCAGCCCTAAAGAATAACTATTTATTTTAAATAAAGATTTATTTTTTAATGAAGATTGGGGTTTTCGATTAGAAAAGCTATGAATTTCAATTATTTTTTTATTTATTTTGGGTTTAAAAAATGGCTGTCGAAAACTCGGAATCTGTTTTAAGAATTGTAAAAAAAACATTTGACGAAAAATGAAATTTTTAAAACATTGATTTTGTGAATTTGGGTTTGAAAATGACTAGAAAATATAAAAAAAGATAATTAGGAACTTTTTAAAAGAAGCAATAAAAGTAAGAACATTGCTGTAGTGATTCAGAAAAGCTAAAATATTAGATTTTGTTTTGTGAGGTTAAGTTTTGAGTGTTGCAAGTTGGGGTGAATAATAAAAGCGGTTTTTACTTACTTTTATATATTTATTTTTTTAATTTACGTAAATTTTTGGGTTTTTTAAAGACGACCAAAAGTAAATCCAAGGCAAAAAACTAATGTGAAGAAATATTTAGCAGTGACAAACAATTAAGAAATATGTTTATTTGAAGTAGACATGGACTCTTAAACCCCAAAAAACGTTCATGAAAGCGTGACTGCTATCTCAAAAAACCCCAGATCCCCTTAAACTGACCACCAGTAAAAGTTTTGTTGGGCTGTTTGAAAATTTAACGCCTGATGATACTAACATGCCAGTCTGGGTTTCAACTAAACGAAAGAAGTTCAGTTATCACGCTTTAATTCAATGGGTGACTACTGCTTCACTTTAAAACCCATGAAGGGGGGAGGCAAAGTTAAGGGGGTTTGGCTGGTTAAAGGGACGGTCCTTGAAATCAAATTGGACAAACAAAGTTTTTCCTATGTTGGAAATTTTACCTTCCCTCCCAAAAGAGTTAAAATTTAAAAAAGGGCACTTTTAAAACATACATAATTCTGACAAATGGTTTTATGTGGTGTGTTTTTAGCGCACACCCCCGTTAAAAACATGAAAACAGAGTTTCCAATTATGAAGCAACAAAAAGAGTGAACTTTGATAACATAACCTTTCCATAAGTTAAAAAAGTATTTAGTTTGAAAACCAAAAAAACCCAATCCTGTAAGCGTTAACGGGTTTCTGAGAGTGATATAGTGCTCTAAGGGTTTCTCCCAACGCTCCCTTTAGGCGAACCGCTTAACAAGTTTGTAGATTGATATGTTTACAGCGGCCCTAAGAGTCATTATGTATTAATCGAACATAAGAAACTTTGGGTTTTACATCAAAAAAATGTGCAAAGAAAGAGTTTGTAGAAGATTTTTGGGTTAGTTCCCCTATAGAAGCAGCTGAGTCTGAATCATTGTAAAAGTTTTTGGATTGAAATAAACTCCTCACCCCAAAACCGGGGGTTTTCAAAAGTTGTTTTAAGATTTCCCACAAAGCAGCGAGTCCATCGTGGTTTTAGGCCCTTTGAATCAGTTTCCCGCAGTCTAGGGCCCAAAACAGAAAAAAAAACAAACTTATTAACCCCCCCATCGATCTGTTTATGCGTTTTTTGTTGTTTAGGTCAGATGGGGCCCCCCACCCACCCGAAATTTACGGGGGCCCCCAACGCAGTAGTAGGTTTTTAGAGAGATGAAACAACTTGCAATCGGGTTTCCAACAAATAAATTTTTCGGACTTTGTTATGACTCCTAAAGATCAAGACTTTATGTCATCTCACCTGTTGGATAGTAACGAAAATTTATTAGGGACGCGTAAGAGACCACGTACTTAAATGGAAAGTTCAGGAGCAGCACACAACAATTTAATTTCATTTAAGGGTTTTGACCTAGACATGGAAACTGCTATTTTTTATAACCTAAGAGGCTACGATTTCTCATTCACTGAAAGCAGTGTTTCTGAATTAAGAGGGTTACCTGTTTGCACAGTCTTCAGAAAGAATGACTTTTATTTTTGACTGTTTATCTTTTTAGACTCACCAACATTGGGGGGATTTTGGGATAAATAGCAGGTTTTAAAAGACTTTCCAACCCTTAAAGAATACTTTGTCCGTTTTTTGCGTAAAGGGTTTATCCTTGTTAGGATGGTGTGCGGTGGTATTTTGTTGTCTGACTCTCCTTCAAAAGTTTGGGGTGTAATAATTATTCCCTCAACCCCACCCCATACGAAATGGTTACCCCAGGCGAAACCAGTTTGATTTCTTTTCTTTAAATTTGCTCCTAAACCAAATTGAAGTTTACCAAATCTACATGCCTTAATAAAATACAGTCAAGCACGTAATTTAAGACATCAATACATAAGCCTTCAATCATCATATATCCGGGGGGGTTTCATACTCTATCTTAATTTTAATTCACAATCTCCCCCGGCGCCGCCCCACAGTATTCACTATAAAATCAAGCTTTCGTCCACAGTACCCCCCCAACGTCTACGCATTAAAAAGACGAAGCGGAAACCCAAAGGTCCCCACGGTAAACCCACACCCTTTTCACAAAAACACAAGCGTGAAAAAGAAACAGGTCTCAACACAGCAAGCAAAATTATTACGTCGAACTATCAAAAGAAAAACCCAATTCCCAAAAGGGCACAGTAACCCAAGGAGAAGAACCGCGATTAAAAAAGACAGCAACCACAGAAGAAGAACCGCAGATTCTAAAGCACAGTAACCATATTGAATCCCCGGAGAACCAATTCACCAAAGTCCCTTTAAAAACCAATAACTTCGGTTCGACGCCCCGTTGATCTAAAAAAATATTAATTCTCCGTGTTTTTTTATATACAGTGTTCACATCAATAATTAGCCCACCGCCACCTCGGTGGAAAATTGGAGCACTTTTAAAATTTCTTAAGGGTTTTAAGTCACTCCGGCGAACAGCATTCAAAAAACCAATTTTAAACAAATACATTTCCTGTCATTTCCGGGTTTTACCTTTCATCAAAAGTATCCCCCTTTACAAATTAATTTGGATTTTTAGACTTGAAAGTCGCCTCCCCTGTAAACTTGGAGAAAAAACGTGTTAAAAAAAATAAATTAGACTGGCACAATCCTCAGCGTTAGTTCTTGCCCCTTTTTCTTTTTCCTTCCTTATTTTGCAGTTTTAAAAATATGTCTTTTAAGTTGACGTTAATTTACGTTGAGTCACAAATACTCCCCTCCTCAAGAAAAAAAAAACAATGACCAAAATTTTTTTTTTGAAAAAAGAAGTAAACCAAAAACGCAGATACCAAACTACAAATTACTTCACCCACGGAAAACAAACCCGCTCAGGGAAAAGCATTTTCGTGGGCCCTTCCGGGGGGACTCTCACACAACAGAAGAACACAAGTGTCGCCCCAACGAACTCTAAAGCCCTTTGAATGTAGCTTGTTGCTGACCCCGGAAAACCTTCCCATACCCCGGAGTAGGACGGCGGTGGGCATGGGTGCACCCCACCCGGGGTGGCAATGCAAATTACGATTCTACTGCCACTCGGTAGCCCTCCATCCCCCACTGGGTAGAGACCCACATGTCTACTGACCCCCGGGTCAGCCTTTCCTCCCCCCAGAGGTAGAGCAATGGTTGGGACGGGCTGCACCCCCCCCAGATGAAAATCCCACATAAAATGTTACTGACCACTCGGGCAGCCTCTCCATACCCCCACGGGGGTAGGGACAAGGAAAAAAAACTTTCCCCCGCTCAATTGCTGATCCTTCTTGCGATTCGCAATTTTCGACTGCGATACGACTGGGTGAAGAAACATCTCATTTTTCTGGAACAACACAGCACCAAACAACAGAATAGATCAGTTGAGAATAAAAGGATTACCAAATTTGGTAACAACACAAGGTGCAGAAGACAAGATTCCCCGAATCTTCCCCAAAGCTTCAGCAACCCAGGGTGAAAAAGACTTACAATCTTTCTTCTGCGAAACAATGGGTGTACTGGGCTATTGATGGCTCAATGTATAAGATCCCAAAATGATACCAAACTCTCTTCAAAACCCCCTTTCGAAAAAGGGGATTTCAAATTTCTTTTAACAGGGCATCTGTTTTAAGGGGATCTTTAAAGTACTCACCCGAGAAAGAAAACCGGTTTTGGGGGGCAAAAGTCCCAAAAAACATCAAAATTTAACGAACCCCTGGTACTTTTGTAGACAAAAGTTCAATCAACTGTACAGAAAGAAAATTTTTCATCTGGATAGAAGCGCCATCGGAACAGCTAAAATGGGGAGGGGTTTTAAAACGTCATCACGTCCTGGCGACCCCAACTGTATGAACCCCTTCCGAACAGTACAAACAGATTCCCGGGGGGGATCCCCGAAGACCAACTCCTTTGGGGAACACTCAAGAGAAAAACCTGTTCCTGCTCACAAGCCAAAGGCGCTATCTTAACCCCGGCACTAAAGTACCTTTTGAAAGAACGACTGTGGTACAACTAGAAGTAGACACAGCAGAATTTAGAAGACGTTAATAAAACAAAACTTCAATGTTCCTTCTGTTTCGAAAAGTCAGAAAGGGAAATGTTTGATCATTGGGATCTGAAAACGGTTTTTGTCCAAACAGCTTAGTTCAGCCTGTAACGGCGGCTAAAGGGAAAAAATTCACCCGTACTCCTAAATCACGCTCACAGAAACCTCCCGGCACATTACCCAATGAGATCTGGGACAGGGGCTATCCCAAGAACCCCAAATCAAAACGCCCCCAAAATAAGGCAACTGCTGAAACTGTAGCCGTGGAAAAAATCATCTCCGGCCACCAAAAGAACACACTTCACTGTGGTTCCTAGCTCTGTGTCAGAAACAACCCTTTTCGAACGCCCAAATGTAGCACCGTATACGCAGAACGAACTCAAAGTGCCTTCACAGAACCCCGATCCAAATGCAATTTGCCTGTGAATCAAGCGTAGACAAACAAAAGGGGGATCAAGACGACAAAAAAGCACTGAACTGTTTGCTGTCGGCCCCAGTTCTCGCAAAAGTGGAGTTACTAACAAAAAAAGGGGCATTTTTGGGTGGCTAAAAGGGGCAAAATTTACAGGGGTTTTTAACCGACTTCCCGGCACCTAGCAGTCTGTCCTGTCTTTTTACACAAAAAAAAAACCAAAAACTTTCAAATGTCTAAGCATTTCTGAGGAAAATCTTACTGCCCGAGGGTTTTAAGGGGCCACGACCACGATAACGGCTCCCCCCAAAGTTTTTTCCAGACCGCAGAGTAACCAAAACTTGATGACCCCATAACGTACCACCAAAGTTTCTTCCCGATCAACCCGGGGAAACAGAGTGTGGCCCCTGTTTGAAAAATGGTATCTGTTTCTCTGTCAGCTGACCCAGTACGGGGTTCATCAGACTGCCCGGGGTATGCATTTCTGTCAAATTTTACCCCGGAGTTTTTTACCCAAAAGAAACAAAAAAAGTTTACATCAGCTTTCCCAGAAAGCACCCTTGTTGGATGAGCACGTCTGTATGCTTGCGACGTCTTTTCAAAAATTTTCACATCTCTCTCACCAAAAAAAGTGCCCAAATCCTTGAGATACACTCAAAAAAAGCTCACGCAAAAAGATTCCCCCGATCTTCAAAAGACTTTCAATTTTTGACAAAGGACCCAACGGTCAAACAAACGCTAAGTTCACTGCAAAGGCTCGAAAAGGTTATCGGAGCTAGGCTTAGCTCCGAAAAAGTTACGAAAACCCCCTTTGGAGTACATTGAAATTTTTTTTAGCAAGCTCTCTTTCAAAAGCTCGTAAGACACAACTTTTTTTAGCGAGACTGTGATAGAGATTAAAACAGAACCCTCAAGTAGTGGGGACAGGTTGTTACCCCCAAATCTCAGACCTTCAAGGAACGGCATGGGTTTTAAAAAAGAAACAGTAAATTTTCTTTCATCAGTTTTTCTTAAAGGGGGCAACTTAGGAAAAAGGGTTTGGGGAGGGGGGTTAAACCCGGGGGACCCCCAACCCTGGGGTCTCATGTCTTCCCGAGACCCCACTCTGTGAGAGGTTATTTGTAATGATTCGTTTAGTTTCCCCCTACCCCTTTCATTCTCTTTTGTTTCCTCCGCTTTTTTTTGTTTCCCCTGTCTTGTATCTGTACTGCTCTCTTTTAGTTTTCCCCTTGTATTGCTTCTTTTAGTTTTTTCTTTTATTGTCTCTTTTGTTTTTTCTTGTATTGCTCTCTTTTAGTTATCTCTTTTTCCCGTACTTCAACTGAAATTTTTCAATCGCATTTTTTCCTCTCTTTCCAGTCCTGGGGCCAAACCTTGTAACATTGGCCAACAGATCTTCTCCCTCCGACCACAACCCTTCTCGTTGTAAAATTTAGCGAAAACTTTGTCCCGTCCCGGGATCAACGGACTTTTTTCCTTAGCCTTCTGGCCTCATGAAAATATGAATAATGTCCTGTCAACCCCAAACACCACACACTAGTGGGTCAAAATTTTAAAAAAATTTTATCAAAGCAAAAAAAAGTTTGAAACCCCGTCCCCCAAATAATTTAAATTCCAAAGGGATTTTTTTTTTTTTTTCAAAAAAAGCATTAATGGCAAACACTTTAAAAAGACTAAGTTTATCAAAAACCCAACCAACACAAAGATAGAGTAAACAATGAAACGGATTTTAGGGTATGGGGAGAAAGAAAAACACACGGTAACATGCCCAAAAAATTTTTAGCAACAGTATAAATCAGCAATGACATGAGGTAATAACAATATATCAATGTATGTTTTTTGTCGGGGTCACCAAAGTTACGGATGGTGGCGGTGGTATTTTGTTGTCTGACTCTCGCTCTCAAAAGTTTGGATGCGGTAATATTATTTTCCTACACCACCCCACCATACGTACATGGATAGCCAGGCAGCACACGGTTTGATTTCTTTTCTTTATAATTATGCTGCCTGAACCCCCAATATGAATCGTTTCCCAAAAACAATACATGCCTTACATAGAATACAGATCAAGCACCTCAATTAAGACATCAATTTAAAAAGACACTTCAATCATCATTTCAGGTATCTACTCGTTTTAATAAATTTACAATTTTCGCCGGCGCCGCCACGTATCTCCCTATACAATCAACGCATTCAGTTCCCCAGTCCCCCGCCCCGTTCAGCATTAAAAAAGAGAAGACGGAAACCAAGGTCCCCCAAAGGGAAAACAGCCCTTCACAAACCCCAAGCGATGAAGAAGAAAAGGTCTCAACACAGCACCCAATTATTACGTCGAACTATCAGAAGAAGAACCCAAATTTACAAGGCACAGTAATCCACAGGGAAGAACCGCAGATTCTAAAGCACGCAATCCACGAAGAAAAACCGCGATTCTAAAGCACAGTAAACCATATTGAATCCCCCGGGGAAACACAATTTCACCAAAATCCATGACCCCCAATAACTTCGGTTTGAGCACCCTTGATCTAAAAAAATATTTAACTTCCCGTGTATTTATATACGTGTTCACATCAAAAATTACCCCCGACACCATGCGGGGGGTCAATTGGAGACATATTTAAATTTTTACAGGAGTTTAAGTCCTCTCGGCGACCGCTTCACAACAATTTTATAACAAAAAACTTCCTGCTACAAATTCCCCTGGGACCCTCATCAAAAAGACCCACATACACAATTAAAATTGATTTTATGACTTGAAGTCAGCCTTCCCCCTGTAAAAACTATGGAGAAAAACCGATGATTTAAAAAAATTAAATTTGACTGGCACCCCTCTCAGCCGTTAGTTCTTCTCCCCTTTTCTTTTTCCTTCCTTATTTTCGTATGTAGTTAAATAGTCTTTAAGTTGACGTCATAATTTAGTTGACGTCAAATCCCTTTTGATACTGGATCGTGGGAAAATTTTGCGAAGACTCACTTCCTCCCAAAGGGGCTTTCTTTTCTAGCTTAGAGGGAAAGGACATAACTAACTCTGTTTGAATCGTCAGAAAACCTGGACGATTACATGTAAACGAGGGTGATTTTCATGATAAATTTTTTATTGGGTGACGTATGTTTATTGGGGTCTTTCAAAAATTACAGATTACATGCATGAAACATTCGCTTAGACTCATCGCATTTAAACTCTGCCCCAGGCCCTTTTGGGAGCTTTCTTAAAGTTACAAAATCCGATTGATTTTTGTCTACCCACTTCCGATGATTGAAAATGGCCCCAAAGGGGGGTATTTTCATGGCCCCACCCTTACGCAAAGTTAAAACCCCCCTATTTGACGACTTGATCTACTAAACCATTTCCCAAATATTTAAAGTCCCTTTGACGCCCCAATCTGATGGGTGGCCTGAGTCAAGGCTCCCCTGAAAACAAAAATTACCCCCAATTTAACCCCTTTTTAATTTTACCTTACCTAAAACCCAAACTTTTAATAACTTTAAAACCAAAATTACCCCACTCCACAACATTTCCTCTCCCCAAAATTAAATTTCCCATAACCCCAAATTTTTCCCCCCCCCTTTAAACAAAACCCCAACCTTAAACTCCTACATTTATAAAACCCAAAAAACCCCCAAAATAAAAAAACCAAACCCTTTTAAACCCCACCCCAAAAGAATACCCCCCCCCCCCCCCTTCTTCGAAAAAGACTTTTTTAAAGAAAAACTGTTTTAAAAAGGAAAAAAAAAACCCCCAAACGTAAATGGAAATTAGTTGAAAAGAAAAAAACCCAAACATTAAGTTTGCCTCAAAACCAAATATCAAGATTTAGAAGATTTAAGACAGCTTGGTTGGCATTTTGATGAAGAAAAAAAGGGGTTTAAATTGGACACCCCCTGTTTATCGGCTTTCCCTATTGAGTTGTCAAAAATTATTGATGTTTTGAAATTTCTGTAGACTACTTTAAACCCCTGTACCCAGAACACGAGTTCTTTCACGACACTGACTCTTTTTTTCTGCGTCCCCCAGAAGACTTTTAAAGGCTTAGAAAAAAAGTAGCTAAAGGGGGATGGTGGTACGACACTGTGATTCCCAAAGAAGTCCTTTTAATTCAACTGTTAAAAAAAAAGTAATTGGAAAGATGAAGGATGAAAATTTTTGGGAAGTTATCAAAAAATATGTTGGTTTTTCGGTCAAAGTGTACGCCCCTTGCAGCCAGACTTCTGTAATGAAAAAAGTAAAGGTTAAATAAAGAAATTGTCAAAAAAAAATATCACCGATAACTAAAGAAGCTCTTTTGAAACAAAGTATTTATCAACAAATGTTAATCCGCCATCTTCATCAAGTAAACAACCGTTTAAAAAGAAATCACTGTCTTAACAAAAAAAAAAAAGAGAACTTAGTCAGTCCCAGTTTTCTTGCTGTGGACATTGGAGAACTTTAAAAGATTAACTTGACTGACTTGCCCTTGTATTTTACTTAAGAACCTAACTGTACTTATTTAAGAACCTAACTAGTATTACTAGAACCTAACAAGAACTTACTTAAGAACCTAACAAGAATTTTACTTAAAAACCTAACAAGAATTATTTAAGAACCTAACAAGAACTTATTTAAGAACCTAACAAGAACTTATTTAAGAACCTAACAAGAACTTAAAAATTTACTTGAACTTTACTTGTAATTTACTTGCATTTAAACTTTAAAAGTACTTTCATAACTAACTTAACTTGTACTTATCCAGTTCTTAACTTGTACTTTATCTAGTTCTTAAAAACTATTACATAGAAAAGGGGGTCTAAAAACAGGAGGTTGCGCTTTTTTGCAGAAGCTGGTTTTTTCTTTTACTGGCTTTGTGGGGGTTTGTAACTTGTGCTAAGTATGGTGTTAGACATTTGTATGCTAAAACTCCCCCCCAACAACAACAGCGGCCAATACTAATAATACATCTTATCGTTTGTTTGTGATTGTGTTTTTGTTAATTGGGTTGTTGTTGCTGGTGGTGATGTTGTATTACTATTAATAATTTTTGTTTTGTTGATTGGTTTGCTTTTTGCAGTCTGTTCCATTCAGCTAGTTTACGCCCAGCCCCAATACGTCCAGGATTTTTAGTTTTAGTAACATTACTCACTTGTGGCACATTCACCTGTGGGACATTCACTTGTGGCGCATTGCTCCGGCTCCTGCAGATTGTCCTGCGCCGTCTTCTTCTTTCCTGATCGCTCATGTTTTTTATTGCGATTAAATTTAATATGATCAAAAAAATTTAATATGATTAAAAGTAATTAATCCCATGATGAATGGGCATAACTAGTCCCAAATCTGTAAAACATGTCACATGGGAAGAGGTTTTTAGTGACTTGTTTAAAACCGGATCTTGCGATAAATCGTATTTTAAATCTTCTTCTGAATCAACTGGCGCCATCTTTCTTACTAACTTAGATATAAACTAATCATTGTCTGTCCCACCGATCTAACCCTTTTTGAACCCCGCTGCGCTTCGTACCTAGCATAGTACTTCTCAACGTCTGATGTAGACAGTTGTTGAATTTGTTCATACTTAGTTCAACACCTAAATACTGTCTGTTTTTCCACACGCAGCTAGAGAGTATAATCTTTCTTTTTTTGCAGAGGTCTACGGAAATAGTTGCTTGCTCCTCACACTTTAATAGTTCGTCACAATCCATTTTAAAAAAACAATAAAAAAAATAATATAATACTTTTAAAACCATGAGTTTAACGTGGTTAATTTTTGCCCGTGCCTATCGTTGGTGTTATAGTTTATTAACCCTTGCAAAAAAGTTTGTTAAGATTTAAAACCGCCCAACATGGGAAAGATAGAAAATTCGCCCAAAACTAGTTGCAGCCTTATTTTTTAGCTTTAACAACAAAAGATTTTTGATTAAAAAGCACATAGAAGCCTTTCGTATTATGATTTTTTAATTATTTTTTTGTTAAAAAAAAGTGAGTGAAAAAGATTTTCAATACAATTTAGCACTCTGCTGTGATTAGCGGTTTTGTATAGGTTAGCGGTTTTGAAAAAATTTTCCCGTTTGGAGGGTTTGCAAAAAAAATTTTTTTAA
>JAFLJL010004165.1:0-17841 GCA_018398815.1 Conus ventricosus | reverse complement strand
TAACATTCAGGTAACCATCCAAAAGATAATCTTTTTTATTTCAGGGTATTTGTTGCTGTAGATTTTTTATCATTCCGTATCCTTCCTCCGAAAAGGATGTGTCATATTCAGCTCTTACCTGTTCTTATATCTTAGCGATTTTTGTAAGTTTAATGTTCGTAATATAATAGTTGAGTGGATAGAATAAAACACAACACAGGAAGCACACTTTAATACATCATTTTAAAGAAAAATTGGGACTGAATAAATTTGTTTTGCTAATCTTGAATGTAGTGGGAGTATGATGTTATATTTTTCATTAAATTAGAAAAGGCAAATAATTTCTTCAGTTCATGATGATCTGTAATATCCGTTTCAGGTGAATTGGTATTTTTTGTGATGAGACAACTGTATGAAATAGCTTTGAACTTGAGAAATGCATCAGTATATATTTGCACAGATTGAAAAAAAAAAACACTCAGACTATTTGTAATTAATAGTTCACAAGGAAATGCAAAAAAAAAAAGAAAATTGTCAAGAAGCACGCATGCGAGAGGTTTTTAACAGAAACTTTTTTTTTTAACAAGTGCACAGTGTTTTCAAACTTTAGTAACAACACATGAGCAAAGATGTGCACACACATAGAGCATAACACAGTTTCTCTCTGTCGCACACACAAACACACGTGACACTCTCTCTCTCTCTCTCTCTCTCTCTCTCTCTCTCTTTGTCTCTCCCGCACAAACACTCTTGTTTCGTATACACAAAAAATGAAGTCATGGGCGATGAAATCTTAAGATGTTGGCATTTGAGATTGCCATGTTGAAGACAAATAGTAGATGAGGAAAATGATATTTTTGCAGCTTTAGATTTTAGTGCTGACACACTGAAATTGCCTCTTGCGACATGGAATTCTGTAATACAGTGATAAGATCTCAAATGAATATGCTGTAAATACTTAGGAATTGTGAAAATGTTATTAAACATTTTCAATTCACGAGGGATGAACAGGTGAGAATTTAGAAAAGAAAAGAAAAAAAGAAGGCGAAAATATGAGTGAAGGGAGAAAAAGGAGTAAATATAGACAGCAAAAATATGTATCTAATTCTCTCTCTCTCTCTCTCTCTCTCATGTGTAATGATGTATTTCTTTTGCTCATAAATGTCATTGAAAGCAAATGATGCTTATTTGTTGCACAGCTTGGTGTGGGTGTTTTTATGTTGCCAGTCGGTGGCTGAGTGTAAAACCTATTGGGTCACCTAGCATTACGATGCAGGTTAATTTTGAGTGGTATTTATTAATGCATGTTCATACCTGGCTTCATGTTCATAGATGACCTCGTGTAATCAGTTTCGTCAGCAAATGTTCATGTAAATACTTTTGCAGTGTGCTGTTTTGCCTTCATGTACATATCTTTGGTTTGGAGCATCACCATCTCTTGTCTGTAAATGTATGTTTGGGGGATTTCAGAGATATAAGATTGTTGTATCTCGTAATGGTTGAAGACTGTGTCAGGGCTTCAGTTAGAGATATGGTTGTCCTTTCTAAGGGCTGAATTTGCAGTGAATGTTTACTTTGAGAGCTACAGGTACAAGCATTACAGAATTGATGTGGGGATATGTTTTTATACATGTCCACCCACTGTTGTTGTTTAATGTATTCATATCTGCTGCATTCAGATTAAGACATGCGGCCAGTGCACACACAACTGGACTTGTGTGCGATTTTGCATGTGAATGAAATTCCACAAGAAGGAGTGGTTTTGGAGAATAAAGTAGGGTGAAAATATTGTTGGACAGGTAATGGCCTGCTTTCCTTCTTTGAAAATGAGCTGAAATGCAGAAATCCATGTCTGAACGGCTGACATACTTCTCCCACCAGTTGTCAATATCAAGCCTGACAGTTGGGGCAAAGATGTAAGTGGGATAAAAGCAAAGATACTGCTTTTTGAATGTCTTTTTTTTTTTTTTTACCCTAGCAAATGGAAGCAAATTTTGTTTTTTAACTTAGATATCAATATTTTGAACACCTGAAACCCTTTCTTGCTCTCTTTATGGCCCATTCATCTGTCTTCGTTTTAGAAATTCAGGACAGTTACTTCTGTTGTTATAACTAATAACATGCCAGCTTTTTGTCATAAACTGGCTGCCAGGTAGTGAAATTATGCACACTTATCAGAGTGGACTCTTAGCTGTCTACTCTGCAATGCGTATTTGCCATATTGCTGTTCGTTCCTTTAAAAAAAATTTGGGATGAAAAATCAAGCGGAATGACTGGCATCCTCAGCACAGCCTAATCTCTATGTGCCTAAAGGAGGTCGGTAGATTCTTTATCATGTTATTTATTTTATATTTTGATGGTCATTGTTTTTGTTTTGGTATTGTTTGTTTGTTTTTTATTATGACAGGGCTTTTTTTTTTTCTCCGTTTAGTCCGAAGTTTGAACATGAGGTGGGCTCTGTGTTGTCACCTGGGCTATTATGAACATGAGACTAGAAACTTTTCATCTTTTTTTTTTTTTTTTACTAATGCCATTAGTAATCCATTAGGCTTTTATGAATGTATTGGACAACAGATTTTTTGAGAATTTCACAAAACATGGTGCAGAGAGATTGAGAGGAAACATGCTTTACAATAGTCACTGAGCATTTTTGAAAGCCTACGTTTCCTGACAAAAACATGATCACTATGGAAATAATTGGATGAAAATGGGAAGGAGGAGGTGGAGGAGGGTTATGATGGTTGAGAGGATAGCTACTTAGTCGTGTTTTGTGAGCTCAGGATTACTCTGACTTTGAACAGCTATGGAATTAACCTGATCCTTGTATCATCATTCATTCATTTTGTGCTTGTGGCATAGAGTATGAGCGATTATATGTGTGTATGTATAAACAATTATATCATGTTATCAGAAAAGAATGCTACGTTTGTGTGGGCAACTTCAGCAGATGTGTATGAATTTGCAAGTGCACTCGTGCATGAGTGAGAACTATGGAGATAAAAGATGAGAAGGGGCATTCAGTGTGTACTGTGTAGGTAAACACTATTTTGGCTGAAGCTCATAGAGATTCAACTGTCAACCCTGAAAGTTGTGACAATATGGAAAGGTCATAGTAAATAATTCAGCAGCAAAGAATGTATTTTACTCTTTCTGTTGAGTAAAATTATATTGAAGATGCAGTTTACGTGATGATCCAAGAATCCTTTTATATGCTTGCAGTTGTAATGTATTTTCTGTTCTTTTTCTTTTTTTTTCCAGGAAGTTCTGTTTCAAAAGAAATTCTTTAAATAGTTGTTGTTGTTGTCATACCCTGGCTAAAAGGATCCAGGGATCATCCGAACAGCCAAAGTACTTGAACACTATGGTAAAATGCATCAGCTGGCGATGAGAACATTATGTGTGTGACCGTTTTTTTATTACCCGCCACGTGGGCAGCCACACCTGTCTTGGAATTTTCATTCATCGTTCGTTCAAGCCATCAGCTCCCACTGGAGCAAAAGCCATCAACAACAATCCCACCAGCGGCCCTGTCCTGGGCTGCCTTTCAATTCTCTCCAGGTGTATCCCGCTCTCTCCTCTCTGCACCAAGTCTCTCCTCCATGAAGTCCTAGGTCTTCCCCTTCTCTCTGTCCCTGTGGGTTCCAACGCAGAGCATGTCGCGTAATGTCGTCGATGGGCTTCCTCAGTGTGTGGCCTATCCAACGGCATTTCCTCTCTTCACCTCTTTCTCTGCAGGAATTGATGTGTCTGTTCCCACAGATCCCACATTCCTGATGGTTGTCTGGCCAGTGGATCTGAAGTATCTGTCGGAGGCAGCCGTTAATAAATGTCTGTATTTTCTTGGAGATGGTCTTTGTTTTCCACGTCTCAGCGCCATACATGAGTACTGACTTGACAGAGTTGAAAAGGCCTATCTTGGTTTGTCTGCCGACATGCCAGGAGGTCCAGATGTTCTTTAATTGACGAAAAGCTATCCTGGCCTTGCCAATTCTTGCTTGATGTCCGCATCTGTTCCACCTTGTTTGTCAACTGTTGCTCCCCAGGTATGTGAACTTTTCCACCTCTTCTAGCGGGTCGTTATTCAATCTGATGGGATCTTGTTTCATTGTGTTGGCTTGCAGTGCTTTCGTTTTCCCCTCTGTTCACCTTCAGCCCGACCTGTGCTGAAACTTCTGCCAAGTCTGATGTCTTCTCTTGCATTGCTGATGGGTGTGGGACAGGAACACCAGATCGTCAGCAAAGTCCAGGTTGTCTAGCTGCCCAGTCATGGTCCCCTGGATACCATTCCTCTTCCTGGCAGTCGTTCTATGATCCAGTCTACCATGAGCGAAACAAGAAAGGTGAAAGCAGACATCCTTGCCTCACTCCAGATTTGATGGGGAAGCTCCTTGTTAGTTGTCCTTCGTGTATGACCTTACAGCTCATTCCTTCGTAGGAGCTTTTGATGATGTTTACAAACTTTGTTGGTATTCCATGGTGTCTCATGAGTTGCCATAGGGTGTCCCTGTGAACACTGTCAAAAGCCTTCTCATAGTCGATGAAGGTGCAGTACAGAGATGAGTTCCATTCCGGGATTGTTCGAGAATGATCCTCAGGATTGCAATCTGGTCGGCGCACGATCGGTTTGGTTGAAACCTGCTGCTTGTTCATTAAAGGAATGTGTCAACTGTCGCTTTCATCTCCCTAGCAAGATTCGATTGAAGCTTCCTGGGACCGAAAGGAGCAGAATCCCTTTGTAGTTCTTGCACTTGCCAAGGTCTCCTTCTTGGGCAATTTCACCAGGTGTCACTCCTTCCGGTCCAGTGGAACATCCTCATCCTCCCAAATGTTGTGAAGAGAGGGTTAGAGCATCTCTGTTGTATCTTTGTCTGCCTTCAGGGCTTCTGGGCAGACTTCATCTTCGGGGGATTTTGGAGACAGATAATGTTATGCTAGCACCTTGTCACAACTGAAGACAATCCCCACATAACTATGCAGAGCATAACATTTTGATGTAGCCTTGGTGTTCTAGCCTATGTCAGTTGGCCTGACACTGCCTTAAGCCAAGGCGGTTTGATATAACTTTGGAAGAAATCTTGAAATTTCAATGCATATGGAACTAGCAAAAAGAGGTGAGTCAAAATGTTGGCAAGGACAGTGTAGTGCCTCCACCTGTTGACTAGGATGTAGTACGTCCACCTGTGAACTAGTGTGTAGTCTCCTCCACCTGTTGACTAGAATTTATTGCCCCCAACTGCAGGCTTGAGTGCATTCCCGTCCCTCTTCTGTCTGCATTGTGGTACCTCCATTTTTTGACTAGAATGAAGTGTCCTCCACCTGTGAACCAGACGTAGATTCATCAGTTGTGATTCTAAAGTGTCCTCACCTGTGGCAAGAAGTAGTTGCCTCCACCTGAGAGCTAGAATGTTGTGCCCTCCACTTGTGGTGCCAGTATAGTGCCCTGCACTGTTGAACTACTGTTTGGTGCCCTCCACCTTTTTTTCTCGTGTGTTGTACAGTGTGAAAATACACTGTAGTGCCCTTTATCTGTGGATTTAAGTGTAGTCACATGCATTATGAGGGAGACTACAACAAACTAAGCCTCAGTGTTCTACCTGTCGACATGTGCTGTTGGAAAGTAGCAGATTTTCGTACACTAAACCCGTTCCCAGACACTTTTGTCAGGCAGTCTTGTTGTAGATTTGCTATGGCAGCCTATGCAACTACCCACATTTTTGGCGACATTGAATGTATAGTAAAAGACAGTTTTATTTGGTTTTATTGTCAAAATTAGAACTTGCCTTGAGAAAAAGAGAAGTCTTAAGATGACTTCCTTAGAATGATGTTTGGGGCTCTGGATTCTTGATTCAATAGCACTGGCTGTATTCATTGTCTGCGCCAGCCAGATGTCCTCATTGTGGTGCTGAGGGGGTCAGCACTGAGGGGGTCAGGCACTTCTCACCCTGCAAGCATTACTCTGGCTGTCAGTTATGCTCTGTTGCAAGGTGGATTTTCTCTTACAAGTTGCTGAACTTCTTGCCTGACACATAGTGACACGATCTTTCCAGTGCATACCTGAAAAGAGAGAAAACTGATTGGGAAGGTTAAAGTACGCGAGGACATGAAAAGGTGCGTGATGTAGGAGACTTCCAGTTAACTTGTTTGCTCTGTAACCTTCATTTTTATTTGAATCTTGACATCAGGTTAAGACAGGATTATCAGCTACGCAAGTAGATCGCCCAATTTACAAGGAAATAAATGAGGAAAGAATACATTTTTGGTAAGTCTGTGTGTCTCTTTTGTTTTTTTTCGTTAGAATAAGTTTGCTTGTTTAATACAGGGTTTGCTTGTGTGTGTGTGTTTAAGCAATTAATAATGATGAGCAAGTACTGATCAACTTGGCTTCATAAGCATACAGATATAAACTAGTGGCAGACATCTACTGTTGAGAGGATTAGGATTGCAGTGTTATTGTTTTCTAAATTGAAAAGGGATGCTGATCTTAATGGCTAGGGTTGTTTTCTTCTGTTCGTTTTCCTCCTGCTGTCTTTTCTTCCTCTCCATTCATTTTTACCTCAAGCTGTCATTGTATATTACATAAAAGAAAATGATTAAACTATGTGTACACACTTGGACCTTTCTACCTTTCTACCATCACATTCCTACCTATTTTCCTCTTGAGAGGATACTACTCTCACATGTTGTTTCAGTCCTTTCACACAAGAACTGATTTTCATATGACCGTCTTGTTCTTGGGTTAAAAACAAAAAGTAAATAGCTGATAGGAAAACATAAATGGTTCATTATTGTGACTGGTGGCTGTTATAACGCTGAGAATTTGGTTGACTGACAAAATTCTGTTTGGTGAGTGAATGGTTCAAAAGATGCTGCCAAACAGATTCTTTCCTCATGATGAAATATGTGTTTTTGAATGAAACAAACAACTCGTTATATCAACTTGTGATCAAAAAGTGGTAATCCTTGCGCTTGTGCTTATGCAGTTTGCCCAGTGGTATTCATAGCCTTTTCCATTTAATCATATTCTGAATTATTGTTCCCATTGATGTACATTTCCAATAGGCTTCATGCAGAAGCTTGTCTTTCAACGCTTTTTGTCATCTTCCACAGTGGATGATTGGTGCCAGATTTGGTTTAATGTTTTTGAATGGGGATTTTTGCATACTGCGTTTTCCTATCTGCATCAAAATGTGATAACTGATCCTTCCAAGTTTCCAAAGGCTTGCCCTGTCCAGGATGTGGATTGAATGCATGTGGGTGGTTTTAATCAGAGATTATGTCGGAGATAAGTCTTGAAATAACAGTGTGACACTGGTCAGTGTCAAAGCAAGCAGATTGTTTCCTTTTATCCAATGGTAGTCCTTCATTGTCCTTCTGTCTGTCTTCTACCTTAGGTTGTTTTTTTCCCCCTCGATATTTGGGTTTCTTTCATTTGGTACAAAGTAATAAAGATCTCCTCAGGTGCATCGTTATATGATAGAATTTGTGTTTGTTTTTCGTTGTAATGTATGTTTTACGTTATGAAGTATGTTTCAAAATTATACTAAGTGAATGGCTGACAGATTCATTCAGGCTGGCCTGGAATCCCCACATTTGCATTCATGTGTGCACGTACAAACATAAAAGAGAGGGCAAAAGTATGCATGCATAAAGCATCGGTCTTTCCATTTTAGATGTGCATTTCTGGCCAAAGAGACTAAAAAATGCATCATTTCGTTTTTTTGTGTGGCCAGTCATGATTGCCGATTCCAAGGGTACAGAAACACCCAAAGTGCCTGGAATCAGTTCCAAAAAGTGTGGTATTGCTTCTTCTTTGCTTTTGCTTGTTTCTTATGTATGTAATAATGCATTCTTTTGACTTGTGTTCTGTATACTTTGGGATTGAAAAAGTTAGCAGTATTGTTTTTGCAGGGATGGCCGTTATTCTGTATGTTTTAATCAAGCAGAATTTATTTGAAAAAGTAACCAGCTCTCCAATGTGCTTGGAAATACACTGTGCCATGCTTTGGTTATTATATCCATGGAAGAAAAGTCTGAACAATTTTCCATTGCATATTATGATCACCCAGGTATAATTTTGAGTCAGGTTTTATTAATTTATTTAAAAAAAAAAAAAAAAAGGAAACGAAAAAAGAAATCTTCGTGGTGTGCATGAATCCATGACCTTTCATTATTGGAACAGCTAAGCATGTCTGATACGGAAGATTCTTGATATCTCTACACCTGTGTATTTGGTGCTGTCTGAAAACATTTTGTAAATGATTAGATGAGAGAAAAGGTCCAGCCATTTCCCTCTCCACCCCACCCCACCCCCTCTCTGTCCATCTGTCTCCCTCTTCTTTCTCTATCTCAGCCTGTCTGTCTCTTTCTCTCTGCCTGTCTGTATCTCTTGAACTCCTTTCTTTGGCTTTATTACATATGAATTAATGGACTTTTTTTTGCTATGCTCTAATGCAGTTCTTTTTACTTGTGCCTGCATTTTGAGTTGTTAGTGCTTCTTGAAGTGTTATACTTTCCTCATTCATTCATCATGTTTCAATCAGACTGCAGCCAACAGTTGTCTGCTGTTGAGAGGGTCCTGACTCCTTGCCCTTCCATGATGTCGTTTTTCAACAGCAACAGATGGGGGTTACCAACAACGTGATGGAGAGTCTCTCTCATCCTCATCGTTCACTATCTGTGTGTATGTGTGTATTTTGGCGCGAGTGTGCTTGCCAGTTCATATCATTCTGGATTGCTTTGTCTGGAGGGTTGTTTCAGTTCTGGGTTTGTTTATTTATTCTTTTGGTTGGCGGGGTGTTCTGTTTGTAATGGGGTATATGTGAAAAGTGTGGAAGCGGGAGGGGTTGTAAGGAGCCCATATCTGCAGATAAAATCATTGTTCTTGCTTTCTTTTTTCTCGGGTGTGTGTGTTTTTTTTGTGTGTATGAGAAAAGGGAGAGAGGAGAGGAGAGTTTCCAAGAGCAGGATAATTTATTTTGAAATTTTCCAAAAAAAAATTGGTGCAGGCAAAAATCGGGGGAACACGATTTTTTGGGGGAATGAAAATACTTGTTTTAATCTTTTATTTTTTTCCCCCTTAAATTTACTTTTATGTGTTTGGGTAAAAACCAAAATGAAAATTGGGAAATTTGGGGTGAATGATATATGAAGATAAAATGGAAGAATTTATTTTTTTTGTTTACTGAATTTCCCGCTCAGTATGTGGTTTTGGGACGTCCTGTCCCCTGTGCAAAATTTTTTTTGCTCGATGTATAGTAAAGGAAGATCACAGATGGGCTTTGGGCATCTATTGCTTTGGGGGAACATTAAAATTTTCCTTTGTATGTAGTTGGTTCAGTATCTTTTTTTAAAAACATATTTTAAAAGGGCTTTTTTTTCCCCTCATTTTGATTTTTTTCCCCTTTAGGGAACAAAACTAACAAGTCAAGTACAAATGTGAAAGGGGTAATTTTTTGCAGAAAAGTTCACAAATCTTAATTAAAGGAACATCAAAATGGGGAAAAAAAAATACAAACATTGTATTGTGGAGTTCAACGGTGGGTTAAGAAAAAAAAATTTGCCCAGAAAAAAATTTTATAGAAACATTTTTTTGGGTTTTTTTTTTTTTTAAAAGTTTCATTTTTTTTTTTTGGTGGGGGTGGGGGGAGGTTTTTTTTTTTTTATCCCTTCTAATCCTCAAACTTTCCTCCCCCCTTGCCTTCATCAAATTTTTTTTCCCCAAACCACTCTCCCAAACCAGGGGGGTTGGATTTTTTTAAAAAATAAGTCTTGAAAAAAGATAAAGATGTAGTTTGTGTAAAAGAGTTTTTCCCATTTGGAGGGAAATCTTTTCCAAATCAAACAGATTTAAAGTCGGGGATTTTCCCTATTTTTGCCCCACGCCCTTCCCCCGGGCCTGTAAGAATCAAAATAATAGGTTAAAAAACAACAAAAAAAGGGGGGGGGGGTGGGGTTAAGGATTTGTTACCCCCACAGAAATCTCAAGGGAGAAGTGGGGTGGATGTGGGGGGAAAAGGTTGTTTCCCATGCGAAAGCAAAACCCGTTGGCTAAATTTGGGTTTTTAGGGGCTCCATTTCGTTAAAAAATTTTGTTGCGATGGAAAAACCCAGGGGGTGAGGGAAAATAAAAAGTCGCCTTTTGTTGCTAACCATCTGAATGCATTGCCCCTTTTGGTGGTCTCCTTTCAACTCTTTATTCTTGAAGTTTATTTTAAAACGGGAAAAAAAAACCCCCACCACCCCTTCCTCCCCACAAACAGTGCATGTTTAAAACAGTTTAATGTTCATTCAGGTTTGGAAAGCTTGACCCCCCCCTGAAAAAGGGCTTTGGGGGCCAACTCCCAAGTGGGGAAGGGGGGATTTTTTGTTTTTTCCCCTTTTTTTAAAAACCAAATTGAAAAAAAAAGGCTTTTTAAAGGGGGTTTTAAGTCTTTTGGTTTATTTTAAAAATCAAAAACTTTCATTTCCAAGTGGATATTTTTGACAGGTTTTTTCTTTTTTAACTATAGTCTTTTTATTTTATTTTTTTTTTTTCCATCCCCTTTTTCAAAAAAAAAACCCGACTTTACTGCAAGTATTCAGTTGGGCCCTTTGGGTTTGGCTTTTCCCCAAATTTATTTTTCCAGTGATACTAGTAAATATTTGTATACTTTTTTTAATGGGGATAGTGTGAAATATTGTGTAGGTACATTGCTGGTGGTCAATATCATCGGGTGTAATTTCTAAGGGGGGGTTTTTTTTTTTCAAAAACCCTTTTTTAAGGAAAGCTTTGTTTAAGTTTTCTTTTTTCATTGGGACAAGTTTGTGTGGGCACATAAGGAAACCATGAGGTGGGGAAAATGAAAGATTATTTTGCAGAAGAAGGGAAAAAACATTTAAAATGTAACTTTGATCAACTGAGCTGCGGGGTTTGGTCATTTTTTGAGTGCAAAAAAAACTTTTTAGTTAAAGGCTTGGGGGCAGTGCTTTTGGGCGGGGTTTTTTATGAATTTGCGTCTCAGAATTTTGCTTCTCCCTTGGTAAAAGGGACAAGTCTCGCCCGAATCTCTAAAACAGAGGTTGAAATTTTTTGCCCACTTTTCTCACTTCACAATCTCTTTTTCCCTCAGGGGTTACATTTAATATGTCCACTTTTTCCCTTTTTCTGTCCCCCCCCCAAAATTCCCTCTCTAAAAATCAGTGGGTGTGTAGTGAAAGTGCTGCAAGGCCCCTACTTTTTGGGTTTGTCATGGGATGGCCCCCCACCAGACCGCCAAAACCTTAAAGGCAGAATCAACATCGTAAAACACTATCTTTTTCGGGACTGCACGGGCTCCCCTTTTCCAAAAGTATTGATTTGAAAAAAAAATGAACCCCTTTTTCCCAAACAATATAGTCCCCCCAGCACTCCCCCTGCTAATTATTTGGCCTGGTTGCCTTTTTAAAACCCCCTTTTGTCTCTCCAGTTTTTCCAAAGGCTGTAAACCTTTAACGCTCTTTTTCTTTTGGGCCCAAACTTCCTCCCCACCACGGGAAAAAGGCCCAAAACTCAGCTGCTTTGCCTTACCTTAAAGACCAGCTCAAAAAACATAAATTTCTGTACCCCTTTAAAGGGGAAAAAACCCCACTGACTCCCTCTGCCCGGGAAAGGAGTTGATTTTCAAGATAACCTGCATCGGGTTTGCTAAAATTGTTGTCACGGGGGCATTGCTTCCTTTAATCTCTCGGACCTATTTAAACCTTTCACACACCCCCCATCTCCCTCCCTTTTTTTTCTGACTTGCGATTTCTTCAGCAGAACTGCATCAACGTATATCTCAGGCTTCTGTTCCCTTCACTGTCAAGGTCCCCCCCCTCTGGAGCTTTGCTTTCCCTTTTAAAATCAAGGGACCCCCCTGCTGTTGCCCTCATTCAAATCCCAAACCCTTTTCTCCCTAATTTTTTTTGGGAGTTTGGCCCCATGCGTTTTGATGGGGTGAATGGGTTTTAGTGGGGGGTGTGGATTTTGGGGGGGTTTGGTGACAGAGTAAACTTTAAAGCAAGCGAGGGGCGACGCGTGGGATGTGTGTCTAAGAGGGTCCTTTTTCTTGCAAGGATAAACCAAATTTTAAAAAGAATTTCTTTTTTTTCCATCGGGGCCCCTGTCTCTTGAGGGCTTCAGGATAATAACACACAAGCACTATTAAAACAATATAGAACTGATCAAAAAAAAAAGGTTTATAGAAAACCAAAAAAGATAAAATATCATCTCTTGGGCACCCGCATATAAAACACACACAAACCCCATTTTCCAGTTTTTATCTTCAACGAAAAGAAAAAAAAAAGTAAAAAACAAAACGGCCCATGCTTCATGTAGAATTAGAGGGTTTTTGGTTTTTTGAAATGAGGATAAAGGGGCTATATAAAAAACCCCTATAAAAATTAATAATAAAATTAAAAAAAATGATTCACCTAAAACTTTCACACACACCCCACCCCCCCGCCCGGCCGGCGCCCAGTGCACACACGCCCCCCCCCCCTTATAATAAAAATTCCCTTCAGAAAGGAAAAAAGAAAAAACCCCAAAAACCCCCCAAAAACCCTATCAACAACTTACCTAGGAAATGCCCTTATTCAACCCCCCCCCCCCCCCCCCCCCCCCCCCCCCCCCCCCCAAGAACGGTTTTAAAATTTTTGGGAGGCCCTGGCCTTCCTTTGAAAAAGAGTTTTAAACAAATTTTGGCCAAAGAAGAAAAAAATTTTAACCCCCCAAACATTTTAAAATGATAACCAAAAATCAAAGAAAAAAAAAAACCCAAAACCCCTGCCCCCCACCCCCCCCCCCCCCCCCCCCCCCCCCCCCCCCTCCCCCCCCCCCCACACAAAACCCCCTTGGGACACAAAAAAAGAAAAAAGAAACCAAACAAAAAATAAAAAGGTTTTGAAAAAAAAAAACACGAAAAAAATAAACCCCAAAACCCCCAAAAAACCCCAAAACCAAAAAAAAAGCACCCGATCACCAAACAAAAAACCAAAACAAATGCCAAAAACACCCCAAAACACCAAAAAAAAAATTTATAAAGGTTTGTAATTTTAAAAATTTTGGATATAAAAAATTTCCGGAAAAAAGAAAATTAAGTGAAAAAAGAAAATTTAAAAAACCCGCAAACTCCTTTTAAAAAACGGGGTGAGAGTTGAATTAAAATATGATAAAAAATATTTATCCAATTTTTGAAAAAAAGCATTTTGGGGCCGGGGAAACGAAGTTTTTAGAGAAAGGGTCAGAAAAGACGAAAATTTGTTTTAAATTGGTGGTTCTTGGTAAAGCAACCCGGAGTTTTTTTAGAATTTCTTAAAAATTTATGCTAAAATTGGATTTTTAAAGGGTTTTTTTAGGGTAACCCAGGTACATTCTTTTTTTTCTTTTTTTTGCATGAACATTCCTGTACTAATAACAAAATATCCCTTCATGGATCAAATGCAATTGGAACAAAAACCGATTCTGTGGGGGCTCGGGGATTTGAGGAAAAATGCTCAGGGTACTTTTATAATGCTGATTAAAGGTTTCATTGAGTCTGTCCTGGCTTGGGGCGAATAATGTCTGACGTAATTGACTGAAGAGAAATATGCAAAGTGTTAAAAAATAATTTTTTGGCTAAAATTCAAAAAATGCCCTTTTCTCTGCTTCAGGCCGATACTCAACACTCAGGCCCCCCCGGGTGGTACAGGACTGCTCTTTTAAAACAGGTGAAGACATGTGTTTTGGGGGGTCCCCCCCCGCCCTTCGGGGTTTTTTTTTTTTTCTATTTGGGACCCTAAAACCGGGGAGAGCGAAAAAAAAGAAGAAGAAGAAATTTTTTTTTTTCTCCCTTTTTCACTTTTTCCCTTTTTCTTTCTAATTGTCCTGAAGTAACCCAAGAGGTCGAAACACGTGTTTTTGTCTTTTGAATTTGTTTTTGGGGTTTCCCGAGGTTTTTTTGTCCGTTTTGAACAAGATCTAAAAAAGGTCGAAAAAGCGTGTGTTTTGTTTTTGTGATTTGTTTGTGTACTTTTTTTTTTTACCGTGCATGGGCAATAAGTTTTCCCCAAATTTCCCCCAGATTAAATGAACAACTCCCTTTAAAAATTTTTCTTTTTTTAATCAAAAATTTAAAAATCAAAAACAAAACATTAGCAATTTAAAAGGCTTCGGGGGCCTTTCCTTTTTTCCCTTTTTAATGCTTAACTAATCGACAGTTTAATTCTGGGCCGGGTTTCAGAAACGGGGGGTGGTAGTGTGAACAATATTACTCGACCTGATAAGAGTTCCCTTTACTGGTGTTTTTGGAAATTTCCCAAATTTTGGGAATTGGTCATGGGCCATTGAACGCAAAAATTCCGTAAGCCGTGCCCCAAAACGTGCTTGGTTCGTATGAAACTTGATAAGTAGCAGCTTGATTGTGTCATTGGAACAGGTGAATTGAAACCATTTCGATTATGTTGGATACATTTTCTGTTTTTTAAATTTGGTTGTTAAGGTTTGTATTGTGTGAGGCGAACCAAAACCCACGCCCGGTTTTGAGATTTAACATTCGTATACGCTAACTGCCGCATGATGTTGATTCTCTGTGCCTAGCTCTGCCTACACACACGCACGCACACACACAAACACCTTTTAATTGTCTGCATTGAAGTCACACTGAATTCCCAATGCAGAGATTTCAAAAGTTTAAACGGAACGTTCCGATTTACCAACACAATTGAAGGTTCGATTCACTGGGCACTCGCTCAATAACACATTCACGCACGTGCATATAAACTACCTACCAACACTGTCTTGGGGGAAATGTTAGGATTCTGCCAAGCCCTCAATAATCATAATTATAGAGTGCACAACCATACGTCTGTCACTTTTGGAGCTGCAACTAGTGCAAGGAAGGTCCCACTATTTGGCATTTTTCATTATTTTCAAAGTCCCATTATGGTAGGAACATGCCTGCTAGGCCTATACCCGATTCTGCAGAAGGTAGGTCTTGGACCATAAACGCATCATCATTATAGCATTCCAAGACATGCAGCTTTTATTTTTAAAGTCCTGAAGTACAGTTGGTTTATTGCAGTTGGTATATTCCCTGATGTACAGGTGAAAAAGCAGTTATCAGATTTCTTTATTGTAAAGTCAATATGAAAATGATTGGTGTTGTTCCTTGCAAATGTTCAAGTCTTTTACAGTTTTTTTTTTTTTTGTTTTGCTGATTACTAGGTGACCAGTATCGATTATTCTTTTGAAAAATTCTGATGCCATTGGTTTTCATCAGTGACACAGATAGAAGACCACGCATCCCTATAAAACGGTGGAAGCCGCATGGCATTCCAAAACACAGTGACGGCACAGGGGGCCAGCCTACATTGTTGGTCAATCCCCTGCTGCAGCAGACTAACCCCAGTGGTGTCCGGTTCCCATGCTGTTTACTGCCCCGCCCTTGCAGCAGCAGGTGCAGCAGCCACCGCCTTCAACCCCAGCAGCAGAAACTGCCTGACTACAGTCTGAAGACAGGCTGCAGGAAAAAGGTCTGGAAAGAATGAAAACAAACGTGTTTTAACTCTTTTTCCATTCATCCCCAGAGGTTGCTGGGGTCTGTTCTGAGCACTCCTAGATTTACCAGGAGGAACTGCAACCATAATTTGTGTGTACTTTTTGATCATGAGCTGACCTTTTGTTGTTACTCCAGATTTAGAAGTACTGTGCATTAGTTTAGGTTTTCTATTGTTATGAATTAAGTGTTAGAACTGTTTTTGGATGCTAGTACTAGCGCATTCATTGAGAATGCATTGAGTAATTAGACCAGCCAAAGTTCCACAATGGTCACTTCAGCAAAAGCTTTCAAGTTTAGAGGAATTAAAATTATTTATGAAGTAAAGGATCATTTTCTAGAAGAAATTGAAAAAATGAAAGAACAGAATACAGACAAAGACAGTTCTGTGGGAAAGAAAAGGGTGAAAAAAGATCAAGATGATCGTTTTGCTTGCCATTTGTTTGAAGCCGGTTGCCACAGTCTGCTGATGTGACTGACCTATGACTGCTGACTGGACCAGCAAGCATTGAGCGAAACATCCACTCCTTCTGAATGATGCTAGCTGCATTTTTTGTTAATGTTTTGGATGTAGAAACTATTTTTGATGAAAGGAATGCACCAAAGCATTGTGCAGAAGCATACTTGATCCCATTCGGTGGACAGTATATGTGAGAAATGAGAGTCTATTGTGATCAGTGTCATTGTTGATAGGCATATTATAGTAACGCTGTTATGGTCCTTGTCAACAAATTCCCGTTTCAGCGTCCATAAGCAGCTGTGCCATGACCAAAACATGCTTTTTTTCTTTGGGTTGAAGGGTTATCATGGGAAACCTGGTTTTGTGATGGTTTTGTGACTGTGACATTTAGTAGTAAAAATTGATTAAACTTGCATTTTTTTTTTTTTTTTTACAGCTGCAGAGACTGTAGAGGTATTATTAATAGTTTTCTAAGTATCTGGGGACACTGTTGTTGTTGTTGTTGTCGTACCCTGGGTAAAAGACTCCAGGGATCATCCAACCAGCGAAGTACTTGAACACTATGGTACAAATGTATCAGCTGGGGATGAGACATTACGTGTGTGACGTTTTTGATTACCCGCCACATGGGCAGCCACACTCTGACTTCGGGGGATCTGGGGACACTCATAATCATTGAAGTTGTGAAGTAACTTCACTATGGTGAAAGAGGGTTGAAATAAAGTTGATGCTTTGTGTAAATATTGGTGTCACAATCCCTGCTCCAAAATCAATGTTTTTTGTGTGAGATATTGGTGTCTCTGTCACTCGTCCTAGTTATAATGAAATTGGTAATAATTGACTCCAGATGTCATTGCAGTTGGCAGCTTTCAAATTTTATGGTGAACATTGCATTTTAATTATTTTATTTTTCACAATAACTGAATGAAGACTAATGGTAACATCACAATGTCACATAAGAACTCAGATTATGACAATATCAAGTTTATCGCCTTTCAACCACAAATATTGATAACTGAATTAAAAGCTCACAACTTTGACAGTTATAAAGCTCACAACTTTGACAGTTACAGTTGTTCCCCAATGCTGTGAAACTGGTCTTGTGCATAATGTACCACAAATATTCATCTAAATAATGGGAGGGGGGATAGTATTTAACTCTAATTTGAAATTAGTTTTAGTGTACAATGAATGAAACCAGTTGTGACATTAACGGACATCCAGTTGGACCTTCATTGTCAAAGGGAAGTACAAGTCAGTTAAACCTTAGCTTTTATATGACTGTCACTATGAAGTATGACTTGTTTGGACATCACATTGTTATGGTCTTACTGCTAGATTTCGTTACTCTGGTGGTTCATATACTATGTCTAAGATATACATGCAAGCCCACTCTGATGCTTAAATTTTAAAAAATCACACCAAATGTCTAGAGAGAAGCCAAATAGAGAATAAAAGACAATAGTATTATATAGCGATTGTAGATGTGTGTAAACTTCGAGTGTGCACTTGGTCATGCTCAGATTCAGTGATCCTTTACTCACATACACATGCGCACGCACGCACGCATGCATGCAGCAATAACAATAACAAAATGTTTGCTTACTTTCAGTAGATACTGTTTGTTGTACAAGACTTCTTGAAATGACATATTCTTCTCTAAATCAGTATAGAGACTGGTTTGATGTTGCTGAAAGTATGTGTCTGTTAATATCAGTATAGGAATTGAGATGCTCTGGGCATTGCATCAACAGTGCACAAGTGGTTTTGTCGTTATACTAAAGATAAAAACAGGTAGTAAACGTTCTGTTTCTTCTCTCCTTAATTTAAAAAACAATTTTTTTTAAAAAATGAAAAATTTTTAGGGTTAAA
>JAFLJL010004163.1:0-15831 GCA_018398815.1 Conus ventricosus | reverse complement strand
TTTTATGCCCCGGGGTTTTTTTTTGGGTTTGCTGTGTTTTTTTATGAATTCGGTCTTAAATCGGGGGATGTGTGTGTTTATGATTCTTTCGTTTTTCATCTGTGGATTTTGCTGTGCTTTAGAATCTACGGTTCTTCTTTGTGGATTGTGTCCCCTTGTAAATTTGGGTTCTTTTCTGATATTTCGACGTAATATTTTTGGGGTTGCTGTGTTGGGACCCTTTTTCTTTTCAGTGGAGTTTTTTATGAAAGGCTGTGTTTACCGTGTGGGGGGACGGGTTTTCCCCTTTTTTCGTTTTTTTTTAAATGCTGTGCGGGGGTTTGGGTACTGTGGAATGAAACTTTTTGATTATTATGTGAGACTTGTGGACGGCGCGGGGATCTGTGAGTGATATCACGAATGTAATATGTATTTGTGATTGAAGGGTCTTATGTATTGATTGATTATTGATTATTGCTTATAATGACATGTATAATTTTCCCCAATTAATGAATGTTGTTTTGATGGTTCGGCGGGTAATTTAAAAAAAAGAAATCTAACTCGTGGTTGGCCTGGTACCCATGTAGTTTGGGTGCGGTTGTGTGTAGAGAAAAATTTATTACACGATCCAAATTTTGAGGCGAAGTCAGACAAAACAGCACGCACCCCGTACGTAACTCTGGTGACCCTTTTTCCCGGGGCTTTTCCCGTTGAAGGATATCTCCTCGTTGCTGTGGCAGAAGCATTGTTGGGAATCTTTTCTCGTTTAGGTTTCCCAAGGAGATTCTGTCTGATCAGGGTAACACAGTTCAACTCTGATCTCATGAAGCGTTTCATGCTTTGTGTGGTTGCAAGGGCGTAGTACATCGCCGTATCATCCACAGGCAAATGGGCATGTTGAGAGATTTCATGGGACTTTGAAATCCATGTTGAAAAAGATTTTTCCGCACTCAACAAAGCATGGCATCGATATTTGCCTGCACTGTTGTTTGCGTGAGAGAGTTGCCTCTGAAAGTAAGGTTTCTCCCTTTCAGTTGCTGTTTGGTCGACAGGTTCGTGGTCTGTTGCTTTACTACAGGAGTCGTGGACTGGGTCAGATGTCAGGATGTTGAGGCCAACCTCTTTATTCGTACTTGTTGAAACTCAAGAATGTTATTGCTGCTCATGTAAGTTAGCCATGGAGAATTCTGCTGATTCGCTTTGAAGGGAAAAAAATACTTTGACAAGAAGGCCAGGGAACGCCTGTTTCCAAAGTTGATGATGAAGTTTTAGTTTTGTTGCCGACTGACTCTAACAAGTTGTTAGCCAGTTGGTCAGGGCCGTTCCCAGTAGTCAAAGTCTTGCATCCCGATTACAAGGTCCTTGTCAAGGGCAAGGAAAAGATCTTTTCATGCGAATATGTCAAAAAGTATATTCGTCGTGCTGTTGTGTCTACTTCTGCTGTTGTTCTTTCACAAGGTACTTCAGTACCTTGGTCAGAGATAGCACCTTTGGCTTATGAGCAGGAACAGGTTTCTCTTGAGTGTTCTCCAGGAGTTGGTCTTTCTGTGGACCCCTCTCCGGAGTCTGTTTGCATGTTCGTGAAGTGGTTTGTACAGTTGGTGTCGTCCAGGACTGTGATGACGCTTTACCATTCCCACTTTAGCTGTTCGATGGCGTCTTCTATGCCAGATGAAGATGTCTACTCAGTGCAGTTTGATTGTACTTTGTATGACAGCGGTTTGAGGGAGTTGCGTGCAGTCTTTGATGATTTTCAGGACATTTTGACTCCTAAACCAGGTTCTTTCTCAGGTTGAGGCACTATTAGAGATCCTCTTACAACAGATGTCCTGTTAGAAAAAATGTTTTGTACCCCCTTTTCTGCGAAAGGGTTTTTGAGAAAAGGTTTGGTTCATGTTGGTCTTGGAATAAATTGAACCACCCAAATAGCCCGTATGTTCCATTTGTGTTGGTCGGGAAGAAGATGGTGTGTAGATTTTCCCATTGTTCAGATCTTTGAAAAAAAATTCGTTTTGATGCCGCCCATTCCCTGATGTTGAGGTCTTTTGCAAGGTTAGTGATGTCAGTTTTTACAAAGATGATTTGCAAAAAGGTTTGGCAGTCGTGGTTAAGCCGAGGATCGCCCCGAAGGGGTTTTTTTCAAACCCCTTGGGTCTATTCGTTTGTCAGGATCCCTTTTGGCTTGTATCGGCTCCGCAGTGTTTGCGCATGTGCGTATGTGGCATTAGATAGTTTTCTGCCATCATTTTTTTTTTGAGATATTCTTGTGTCGTATGTCTGGGATGATCCCCTTAAACATGGAGGGTGTGTCTCCCGTTGGGGTCTTTCCCTCACAGCTCGTCCTTCGAAGATGGGGGCAGGCTTTCGTTCGGGAAATTTCCTTGGGTCAGTTGTTGGAGGGGGGTCTAGGGTCCTGAGGTAAAAAGGGAAAAAAGATTTTGAATAATCCCCCCTATATAGGAAGCAGGTAGGTCTTTTTTGGGGGCTGCTCAGTTTTACAGGGATATTTCCTAGGTTCGCTACTGTGGGCCCCAGTCTGTTTGATCAAAGATAGATGTGCTGGAAGGTTTTTTCTTGGACTCCTAAAGTGCAGAAGCTTTGAGGAAAGATTCGGGGAATCTTGTTTCTGCCCTGTGTTTTTGTTCCCTATAGGTTGGGTAATTCTTTTGTTCTCGGGAAATGATGTAGTTGTTGGTTTGGGTGCTGATTGCTTCAGGAGATGTGATGCCTTTCCCCCCATTTTCGTTTTCGCTAGTCAAAAGTTACTGGTGTGAGAAGGCGTACAGTCATGAGGGGGGAATGTTTACCCATTTTGGGGTGTTCGAAGTTTGAAAGGGTTTCCCTTTTGGGGGAGTCAGATTTATCTTGAGAAGATCATCGCCCCTTGACGTCCCTGCGAACGTAAAACTTTAAGAATAAAGAATTTGAGATGGGCGTTGTCATGAGGAGTTTCGTTTAAAGCCACCCAGTTCCGGGTTCGGCGAATTTTTTCGTGCCTTCCCCCCGCTCATTGAGAACAATTGACCCCTTGGGAAGTGAGTTTCCTTGTGTGAATGCAGTTTTATCTCTACCCCGTGGGGGTAGGGAGAGGTGCCCGAGTGGTGTGACGTGTGGTCTCTCCCCGTGGGGTATGGGAGGTTGTTCGTGAGGTCAAACAAAAGTGATGTAAAAGGGCTTCAGAGTTCGTTGGGGCGAATTGTGTTCTTCTTTGTGTGAGAGTCCCTGGAAGGACTCCACGAACGCCCCGTGGCGGCTTCGTTTTCCGTCGATTGAATGAAATTTGTAGGTTTGTGTTTTGTGTTTTTTTTATTCTTTTTCAAAAAAAAAATTCGGTCATTGTTTTTTTCTTTAGGAGGGGGGGTTTTGACGTCAACGTAAAATTTTGCGTCAACTTTAAAAAGACATAGGTAACTACATGACGAAAAAAATGTATTGAAAAGAAGAGAGCAAAAACTAACGGCCCAGGGGTTGGTTTTCCGCCTAAATTTTTTGTTTAATCATGTTTTTTTTCGTGTGTTACTATGTGGAGGGCGACTTTTCAGTCAGTGTACACGGTTCACTGTGTATGGGGTATTTTGATGCGGTCCAGCGGGAAAATGAAGCAGGAAATGTATTTTTTTAAAAAAATTGTTGTGAAAGTGTGTCGCGAGATGGGTTTAAAAAAACCTATAGAAAAAATTTTTTGTCTCAATTTTACCATCGCATGTGTGTGGGGGTGAATTTATTGTGTGAACATTGTTGTGTGAATACACGGAGAAGTTAAAATTTGTTTTGATAAAGGTCGTCGAACGAAGTTTTTTGGTTCCAGGGATTTGGTGAAAATTTGGTTTTCCGGGGATTCAATATTGATTGCTGTTTTTGGAATCTGCGGTTCTTCTGTGGTTTACTGTGCTTTATGTCGCGGTTCTTCATCTGTGGTTGCGTGTTTTTTTGAATCTGCGGTTCTTATTGGGATTTCTGTGTGTTTTGAATTTTTTAGTTCTTCATTGTGGTTTTCTGTGCTTTTGATTACGGGTTTTTCTTTGTGGATTTTGTGCCTTTTAAATTGCGGTTCTTCTTTGATGTTCGACGTAAATTTGGCTTGCTGTGTTTGGGCCCGTTTTTCTTTTCGTGGAGTTTTTTGAACGGCTGTGTTTACCGGTGGGGACCTGGTTTCCTTCTTTTTGGGGTTTCCCCTTTTTTTAATGTTTTAGATGGGTGGGGGGTACTGTGGGAATGAATACGTTGATTATATATGTGAGCACTGTGGCGGCGCCCGGC
The DNA here is from genome assembly GCA_018398815.1 of Conus ventricosus. NCBI lineage: Eukaryota > Metazoa > Mollusca > Gastropoda > Neogastropoda > Conidae > Conus > Conus ventricosus. Next base: position 11,592 of record JAFLJL010004163.1, on the reverse strand, counting down.
GAGTCTGTGATGAAAATCACGATATTAAGATATTGTGATTGAAAGTTCTTATGTATTGATTTATATATTTATCTATATGCTGTTAAGCATTTTTTAAATTTGTACCAATTACATGAAAGTTGTTTTGATGGTTCAGCGCATAATTATAAAAGAAAGAAATCTAACTCGTGTGTTGCCTGGTATCTGTACGATGGTGTGGTTGTGTGTAGAGAAAATTATTAAGCATCCAAAATTTTTTAAGCGGGGTCAGACAAAACCACCGCACCCCTAGTAACAAACCCGCCCTTATTTAGATTTCGGGCCCACCCAAAAAAAAAAACCCCTTCAAGCAATGAGTCGACTCGTGCTAAAAAATTCGTTAATGAAGGCTGGGATAGAATGGGGGCTGAAAGGATCAGTCAACAACCCGATGCTGCGCTGCGTGCTGCTGCGCGCTGTCTGCCCCGAGTTTTTCGGTGTTTTGTCACTTTTGATATTCTGCGACTGAGTCCTGTTGCTTCTTCCAGGAGAAAAGTGGGGGATCGTGTCAAGACACGTCGGATTTACGCTGGAGCCCAGGTGAGCAGGGCAATGCATGTAAAACCCTTTTTCTACACAAAGGGGCCCCTGTGGTAAGTCAAGAAAGGTATAAAACCCCGCAACAAGTAGAACAAAACAAGTATTTTTAAAAGAAAAAAAAATCTGTTTATCTTTTTTGATTGCCCCCAAAACTGATGGGGAGTTTGGATAAATTAGAGGATCGTACAAGATTTCCGATAACTAAACAATACTTTGCCCCTCTTTTGTGCGTAAAGGGTCTTCTTTTGAATACTGAATCGTGGGACGGTTTGAAAAGACTTGCTTCCCCCCTAAAGGCCTTTCTTTTTCTGTCTTAAAAGGAAAGCAAAACTGATGCTGACAAAATACGCCAAAAGCCTGGACAGAATTACACTGCCAAAAAAAGGGGGAAACTATCATGATCAATATTTATTGCTGACGTGTGTTTATTGGCAAACGCTTTCAGAACCAGATCACTGCAGAAACTTTACAGCTTAACTCACACATTACATCTCTCCCCACCCTTTCGGGGAAGCATTTTTTAAAGTCCAAACATCAAATTACTTAAATTGATCTCCCCAACTTCAGATGATTGAGGGGTCTAAGGGGGGTATACAGGGCCTCAATCCTTACTGCAAAGCCAAACAACAAATTTTAGACGACAAAACCCAAAACCATCCAATTTAAGTACTTAGACCCCAAAAATCTGTATGGGGGGGCCATGGGGTCAACCGCTTCCACTGAGAAACTTTAAAATGAAAAAGGGGACCTCATGAAGTTGATACGGTTGGGAAATTGTTCAACTTGGGCCTGAAAACCATAGGGCTAAACGGGAAATAATTTAGAATTCTAAATAATTTACATGATTCCACAAGATTACCCCCCAGCCGCAGAAAGATTAAAATAGTCCTATCGAACCGCCAAACTTGTCCCCTAATCTTGGGCATAAAACTAAATTGGGGCTTACAGACTCCTACGTTTTACTTAAAACAGGGGACTTAAAAAGATCGTTTCACAGAATAATTATCGTGACAAGACCCCTTTATGAGGCCATCATCAAGAAAATACTGACTTAAACCCAAGCCACTGTTTTTCAGAAAAAGACTTCTTTAAAAATGATAGAAAAACAGCGGTTTTGGGCAAAATATGGAAAACCACACAAAGCAAAGAGTAAAATTTATTCAAAAGAAAACCAACATTAATTTGGCCTCTAAAACCAACTATAAAGACTTTAGAAGTTTTAAAAGACAGTTGGTTGGGCATTATGTGAAGAAAAAGGATGTTAATTGGGACAACCCCGGTGTTTATTGGCCCTTTACCATATTAAGTTGTCAAATTTTATTAATTTTAGAAATTTCTGTTAACGACACTTAAAAACCACTGTACCCAAAGCAAAGTCCTTTACAAAACCCACTGACTCTTTTTTTCTAACGTCCCCACAGAAACTTTTACAAAACTTAAAAAACAAAGAGCAAAGGGATTTGGGGTTGGTACGACACATGCAACTATCCCAAAGACAGCCCTTTACTTTCAAGCAAAACAAGAAAAAAATTGGGGAAAGATAAGGAGATTTAAAAGGACAGTTAAAAAGAATATGTTGGTTTGGGTAAAAAGATCATAGCGTTGTAGCCAACTTCTGAAATAAAAAAGGCCTAAAGGCATAAGTAAAGAATTGTCAAAAAAAAAAAAACTCACGACAATACAACAAGCTCTTTTTAAAAAAACAAATATTTTATCACAAAAAATTTTAATCTCCTCACTCTTCTAATAAAACAATGCTTTTAAAAAAAAAATGCTAGTCTCTAACAATAACAAGAGAACTTACTCAATCCTATTTTTATATGCTGAGGGCTTTGGAGAACTTTAAAAGATTAACTTGAGACTTAGCTGACTTAACTTAAAAACCTAACAGTACTTACTTAAGAACATAAAAAACTTAACTTAAAAACCCTAACTATACTTTAATAACTTATATTTTTTTTTGCACTTTAATTGAATTTTACTGCACTTAACTTAAAAGTACTTTCTAAACTAACTTAATTGAACTTTCTGTTTTTTAACTTGTATTTTATCTTTTTTCTAAAAACTTTTTCCGAGAAAAGGGTTTCTACAGCAAGGTTCACTTTTTTTGCAGAAGCTGGTTCTTCTTTTTTTACTTGGGGGTTTTGGGGGCTTTTTTGGGGTGGGGTAGGGTTAGGTTTTTTAAGCTAAAAACCCACCAACAACACAGCTCCCAAATACTAAATACCTTATTGTTGTTGTGATGTGATTGTGTTGGTGTTTTTTTGTGTTGTTGAAAATTTGTGTTGTTTTGGGGGCGATGTTGTATTATATCAAACAATTTTTGTTTTTGATTGGTTTGCTTTTTGAGTCTGTTCCATTCACTAATTTACGCCCGGCCTTCAAACCCCCGGGATTTTAAAATTTAAAACACTACTAAATTGTGGACATTCACTTGGGTTTCTTTCATTTGGTACATTCACTTTGGGGTACATTCCTTGCCCCTGCGGACTGCCTGGGGCGTTTTTTCCCCTGACGCTCATTTTTTTTATTGCGTTTTAAATTTAAAATGATCAAAATTGATATATTAAAAAAATTTAACCCCTGAAAAAGGGCAAAAAAAAATGTCCCAAATTTTAAATACTTAACACAAGATTTCTGGGGACTTGTTTAAAACGGTCTGTGAAAAGTCATATTTTAAATCTTCTTGAATAAAACGGGCGCCACTACTACAATTTGGGCTAAACAATTTTGCTGCCCCACCGACTAAAAATTTTTTACCCTAACGCGCTTGTACCTAGCGAAGTATTTTTTCAACTCGAAGAAACATTGCTGAAATCTGTTAAACCTTAGTTCTCCAAAAATACTTTTATTTTTTCCCCACGGGCAGCTAGAGGTTAAAAACTTTTCTTTAGGCAGTGGTCTGCTGATACCTACGGAGTATTTTGCTTGCCCTCACATTTAATAGTTCGTCACAAAACCATTTTAAAAAGCAATAAAAAAAAAAAAAAAATATTTTTAAAACATTTTTAAACGCGGTTAATTAGCAGTCAAACTTTTGGGAAAAGTCTATTAAACCTTGCAAAAGTTTGTTAAAAAAACCCCCCCCAACAGGGGAAAAAGATAGAAGATTCACCAAAAACAAAGTTGCAGCTTTTTTTTTTTTCTTTAACAACAAAATTTACTGTTTAAAAAAAGAACATAGACAGTCTTTGTATTATGATTTTTTTTAATAATTTTTTTTAGTTAATAAAAAGAGATAAAAAAAGATTATCAATACATTTACCATTCTGCGGAATTTGGCGGTTTTATATAGGCTATGTGTGTAAAAAAAAACAGTTTAATAATAGGGGTGCCCAGGAAGGTTAGACATTAGGACGTGTTAAGGTTATATTTGAATTATGCGGGGATTGCTCAAAAGACTTTTTGACACGGGGGATACCCCCAGAAAATAAAAATGCATAGACAGTTTAAAACTAGAAAATATTGATTTTAAAAATTTTCGGGTTTTATTTTCGATGGTGGAAGGGACTATTTTAAGTTTGCCTTCTCGGGGAACAATTATTTTTGAATTAGGCCAAAATAAGAAGAAAAACGCAAAACAAGGCAAAGAAATTTTCCCAAAGGGCAAGAGAGTTTATAGAAAAGGCAATTGTCATTTAAACTTTATAAAAAAAATTTAAAAGAGAAAGGGAAAAGCAGAGACACATTTAAAACGTTAGACGCAATAAATGGTTTTTTTATAACGGGAAAAAAGTTTCTAACCTCGCCCCCGCCAGAACTGTCTGACTTTTAAAAACCAAAGGGGGGAACAAAGACTGCAGAGATAGTTTTTTATTGCAGTTGGCAGATCAGAACTTGTTCCACTTTTGTGAAAAAAAAAAAGTTTTTAAAAAAGGGGGAAATACGAAGATAAAATATATTTTTTTCCCAAAAAAGGGTTTTTAAAGGAAAGACTGCATTGAAAAACTAAAATAAAGGCTAAGTGCTGAAAGAGCGAAAAAATGGTTTTAAAACAGGAAATTTGGCTATACTCCTCCCCAAAAAGAAAATAAGGGCCTAGATTTTTTTAAAACCTTCCCAAATAAACCCCCACCAAGGACTTGCTGACTTCCACATGAAAAATTTAAAAAAAAATTTAATATCTCTACAGTTGTTGAATGGCTTCAAAAATAAAAAACCTGACCTTTTAAAACGGAAAAACCAAACTGCTGTGGCTGGGGCTTTACAAAAAAATATAACGGGGGCCCTTAAATACCTAGTTAATCCAGGTTGATGATGGAAAAATTTAAAGGCTCTGTAAACACTGTTTTAAAAAAACATCTGTTACATTTTAAAGAGAGGATCCCAGGGAAACCATCAAACACAAGCCCAGTAAAAACTTTAAAAAGAATCTAGCTAACCCCTGTTTACCTTCAAAACACAGAGAAATTATGGACGCTACGAAAAAGAGAAGGGAAACCAAAGGGTTTTGGGAATTTGCCAGCAGTTTACGCCAAACAATGAAAAATTAAAAAAAAGGGGGCCTTTTAACCAGAAAAGCAATCAAATAAAAAAAAATAGCATTACTGAAGACATCCAAGGTAAAAAAAAACTTTTTCCCTTTTGGGGCAAAATAAGATAGTATGCTCCTGGAGAGCAAAGGTTTGATTTTAAAATTTAAGCACAATCCCAAATGGGGGTTTTAAATGTAAAAGAATTTGAAAAATATAAAAATCCCCCCCGGATATTTAAAGAGAGATTTCCTTTTTAAAAAAGCCTGCCCCAAAAAATCGTTTGTTCTGAAGACTGAAAGTTGTCCCCGCCAAACAAGTGAGTTTAACAAAAAAAACAAAAAAAATAGTTTTTAAATTTTTTGTAATCTATTTTTTTGGTTAAACTTATTTTGGGTTTATTTTGGGTTTAAACTGATCGTGTTTTTTTTTCAATGTTCTGTTTAAATTGCATCTTTTCCCCTTTCGGAAGAAACGTCTTTCTCCCCTTTTTGAAGTTTAATTTTTTGTGTCTTAATCAAACCTCCCATAACTTTTGAAATTTCTTCGTCTGTAAAGTTTATCCTGTAATGATTTGCTTATTTTTAAATTTTAAGAAAAAGTTTTGCTGTGTAGGGCAACAATGGCATGTGCTTTTGTAATTTAGGATTTTTTTTTTTTTAAACAGCACTTACAATATAGCTGGCGCCCCAACCCTAAACCAAGGCCCCCTAATGCTAAAGAGGGGGCGCCCCCCCCCATAGCAAAAGAGCAAAAACTTAACCCCGCACTTACGCTGCTACAGCTGATAGCTATAATTTCATAAAAAAGAGTTTTAAAGTTAGCATATTTTTTTTAGTAACCCTATACTTATCCAAAATCGCTTTCTTTTTTTTTTGAAGTTCAGTATTTGCTTTAACCAACTGTTGAACCCCCATTTTTTAAATAAGATTATTTTTTAAAATTTAAATTTTTTTCAATCTTCTTCTTATTAATTCTTTGGGGGCACTTTATTAACAGGTAAAAACGCAATAAAACAACAACTTAATAAAATAAAGCAATACTGTTTTGTTTTGGTTTTGCAAACCACACAGTAACATTGTCAGATGATACAAAGGGTTTATTTTATCCCGTTTTTATAATTGCAATACCCACTTAAGAGGGGGCATCCCAAATTTCAGCCTTAATTTTTACACCTCTGATTAACGATTTTGGCAAACTAGGTCGCCCCCTGGTAATAAAAAAAGCGAAAAATCTCTTTTATTTGCCCAGGGGTGAAGTTGGTGGGGTAAAATTTTAAGCCAACGTTCTCCCCCCCTTTACTAAGGACCTTTTTTTCTTTGCATATATTCAAACCCTGCCAGTTTTTTTCAATCGTTTTTTTTTGTTTGTTCCTGGGAAATAGGCTAAAAAGAATGGGTCCTGCATTTAAGGCTTTTTTAAAAAATTTTTTTTCTTATCAAAGTAACTAAGGGGTTTGTAGTTCAAACTTTTAAAATTTAAGCAATTTTAGGAAACAAAGCCCAGCATTTTCTCTTTTAGAATTTTTTATTCATTTTGCCAAAAATCGTTTGCCCTTTAAATTTTTATCTCTTCAGGGTAGGAAATTTTTTGTCGTTTTTTTGTCTTTAATTTTCTGTTCGTTTTTAAACCCCCTATCGGAATCAAAACCAAAACATTTCCTGGCACTCCCAAAAGATCCAACTCTTGTGTCTGCAGGTTTTTAGCTCTACTGCATGCATTTAGGACTAGCGCGCTTTGATTCTGGCCCTCAGACATTTTTTTTAATATTAAAATTATAATAAACAAATTGAAAAGCAATCAATAAAAACAATCTACAATAAACAAACTATGAATGGGGGGCAGTCCGTAAAACAAGCTTTGCGGCTTAATTTTTTTTAAACCCTTTTATTTTTTTTGCTATCTTTGCCCTTATTAATTTTCACTTAAAAAATTCTTCAAAAAAATATCTTGTCCTTAGTGTAAAATAATACAACCGATTTAAAAGCCCATCTAAAGTTTTTAAGAAGCATTTTAAATTTTTTTAGTAAGAGCCACACAAAAACTAAGGCGTGGCGGCCACTAAAGGCAGCTTTACAGGCTTTTTTTTTAAAATGTCTGTTCAGTGAACAACACAATAATAAACAGTGTTTCGTTCCCCCAAAAAGTCAAGTAATTTTCAAAAAAAGTCGCTCATTTGTCCTAGGGGTCAAAATAAAAATATATATCGTCGTCCAAAAAAAAATTCCTTTCTTTTTAAGACTTGTTTGCTAATGGGTTTTCAGAATATAACAATGTGTCGAATGAAACGTTATTGTTTGTAAAAATAATACGAAACATTTTCCCACACCCAGTAAAAACCCCCAGATAAAGAGCAGTGGCGGATTTGGGGGGAAAGTTTTAAAATCCTCTGTTTTTAATGGTTATTTCTTACATTTTTAAAAACCCCCTCTTTTAACCGTTTTCTTTTAATGTTAACTGGGCTCACAAACATAAAAACATGTAAATTTTTTTTGGGGCGTTTCCGTCTGCTTTTTTGTAAATTTATTTTTTATACCCTCTTGCCCTACCCTTTCTCCATTCCAACAATCTGTTTTAAAAATAGACTAAAATCCCCCCCCCACCCCCATATTGGTTATTAAGATCTTCCGTCTACATCTAAACGAAATTTTTTTTCAAAAAAACAATAAGGATCTCTTTCCTACTTCCCCGAACAACTTTCTTATTTCATCAAATTTTGTGAGGGAAAATCCGCGGCCGAATCAAAAGATCAACCCTTTTTTTTGCCATCCCTTCCCTTTTCCAATTTTTGGATAAAAACCCTGATTCCTAGAAAAAAGGGGGTTTCCTTCGTAAACAAGAACAAAATTTCCTTTTTAAAAAACTTCAAGATTTATTTAGGGGTGTTGTTCCAAAGAGGTCTCCTTGTTCTATTTTCTGTATGGGGTGTATAACCTTTCATAAAAATAATGTTTTTTTTTTTTATACTGGGTTTAAAAGCTTACCAGTTTTATTTTGAACAACATCAAACTCAAGAGAAAGCGCTAACTGTTTTTAGTAAAGGTCTTCAGACAGAAAAGACGAAAACGAAAGGGTAAATGTCTTTCATAAGTAAGTTTTTCTTTTATGCCCTGGTTTTAAAATTGGGAAGCGCTTAACAGTCAAAACTAAGGGATGCAGAATCTGTTGCCAAATGTTTGCAAAAGCCTCTCTTTAATATCATTCTTTGCATCCCCCCTTTAAGCCTGTGCTTGAACCGGGGCTTTGATTCCCCCGATAAAATTTCCTTTTCTTTCTTTTTTTGGCTCCAAAAAAAGACAAAAAAGAGGCAAAAATGTCGCCCCCGTTTGTACAAAACTTTTCCCAAACCCCCCATTTGATTGCCCCTATGTTTTAACGATGGCCCTGCCCCAATTAGCAAAACGTAGCATTAGGGTTTTCCGATGTAATAACTATTTTGAAAGTGTTTAGCAGTGCCTGGCAAAAAACATCGCCAGCGCCAAATCCGGGGAAATTAAATTTTAAAAATTTCCAGGGGGAACTGTTGAGAGTATTTTCATAATTACAGTTGCCTTATACCTTTTTAAAGCCATGGGTTTCCTTCTCTTTTCTGTAGGGGTCGAGGTCACAACCATATAGTTTATTTTTTTTAAACAAAAAAGAAATAAAAAAAAAATATGGAGAAGATTTTTTCCCATTTACCTGTTTAAGAAAAAAGAAGAAGAAGAAAAAAGAACGGCCTTTATTGCAAAAGACCTTGAAGGACGGGGCTTTACTCCCTAAACAACGTCAAGAATATTGCACAGCGAATTGAATATTTTATAGACATAAACGAAGCTACCGGTGGCTTTCCTAACGATTTTGAGGGGTTTTGGGCATTTGTATAAAAGCTGGGCAGGGGGCCGGAAAAGACTTTAAAGCAAAACCCAAACAAGTTTTTTTAAAACCAAACCAAATTTCTAAAACTCCCTATTCTAAGGGAGAACATTAAACTTTTTGGCTTAGAGCCAAAACCCCTAGTCGTTTACAGAACTGGGGGCAAAAAAAGTTTTCCAACCCAAAAAAACAAAAAAACAAAACATCCTCATAAGATTTAAATAAGAACAGATAAATAATGCAGAAATTGAAACGGGTTTTAAATGAGGAACACATTAAAAAAAAATTAAAATTTTCCATTGCCAAAACGTGAAAACCGGGGGTTAATGCTGCTCTACGGACAATAAGGGGGGAACTAGAAAAACAATTTGGCAAACTTTGGTGAGCGGGGTAGAGAAAAAAAAGAAAAAAAAAACTCGCTGATGCAACGAAACAATTTTGGGCGAGAAGAAAAGGGTAGAATACAGCAAAAATACCAATTTTGGGTTTCTAAGGGGGAAGCCGGGTTAGAATGCTTTTATAACAGAGCGCAGCAGCTCACAAAAAAGCAGAAAAAAGAGAAACTATAAAAAAAAATATTTATAAAACACACGCAAACTGAAAGAATAAGGGGCTCGTTAAAATAGGGGGTTTCAATAGTTAACATAATAACACTTTTGGGGGTTTCTATCTTACACCTTAGCTTAAAAAGGTGGTGCCCAAGGGGATAGCCCTCCCTCACCCCAGTTTAAAAGTTGGGGTTTGAAAACAAATTCATCAATTAAAAAAACTTATTAAAAAGTTACAGCCAAAGCGCTTGATGCTCTCCCGGGATAAAGGTAGGGTTTTTAGTTGGGTTTTTTTTCTATATAGGGAAAAGTTGCTGGGGTTTTTGGGGTGACCCCCTGGGACGTTTGGATGCACTGTGGATTAATTTTTTTAAATAAGTATGGCTAATCCATAAAAGTTTTTAAAAAAAAACAATGAGGGGCTGTCTTTTGCTAGTATGACTGCAGTGTGAGGTAGAACAAAAGGCGGTTTGCTTTCTGGGGCGCTTAAACTGATGCTTTCTTTAGGGATACTTTTTTTTAAAAAAGGTGGGGCGGCCTTTTGTTTTTAAAACCTTTATTGTGCCAATTTTTGGCCGTCTCAGGCATGAGGGGTTTCGTTATTAAAAATTTTTTATCATGCCAAACTGTTTTCTAAGGTCAGAGGGTAGCAGAAAACCCTGGCCTACAACAAAGTCCATGGGGCCAAACAAAGTCAACCTTTGACCTGAGTGCAAGAACTCTTATACCTTTGTATGCGGAAGGCAAACAACAGCAGAGTTAATACATCTTTAAAATTTGGGAAAAATTTGTTTCTGGATTAAAGCCTGTAATTGATCAACTATGCTAATTATCGTGTTGTGTCCTAATAGAACCAAACGGTCCGATGAAACATTAAGCCTTTGCACTCCTGGCATTGTTTGGCCTTTACTTTCATCTAAGATAAATGTTGCCCAAGCATTAGGATGTTTTTGTTCAATTGACCCTAATCGAACTTGTTTGTATGGTTTGAAAAGAGGTGTGGCCAGGCCAGTAGTCATAATTATATTCTCTTTTTGCACCCACAAATTATGTGATGTGATGGTAGTCCTTCGGATCCGAAGATGACGTTAGCGTTTCTGCAGCTCATCGATGTACGAGGAGGTGGCTCTGCAGCCCCAATCTGGAGGCGCAGAGTCTGGAACAGTGGGGGCACTGGAAGTCCGTTGTCATGATCACTGCTGCTGCTGCTCTGTGGCGTTGATCCCTGGCGGCAGTCAGCTTTTGGTGTCGAGTACTTTCGAAGTTGGTAGCGGCTTTGTGAATTGTGGCCCGCCACAGAGGTCGGTCACTGGCGCACTCCTCTAGTTCTTTTGGTTGAGTTCGCACCACTGGAGTTTGATTTGACCGAGTCCTTGTACCGTTTCTTTGGGCATCCTTGGTTTCTCTTGCCGTGCAGAAGCTCTCCATACAGCAGTCGCCTTGGCATACGGTGCTCTTCCATACGGATGACATGCCCCACCCATCGAAGCTGGGCCTTGATGAGCATGGACTCGATACTTGTAGTGTGAGCACGGTCCAGGACCTCGAGGTTGGAAACACGGTCCTGCCAATGGATTCCGAGTATGGAGCGAAGAGCTCGCATGTGGAAGTTCTCCAGCTTCTTGACGTTTCTGCGGTACAGTGTCCAAGATTCGCACCCATAGAGGAGAGAGGGCAAGACCACTGCGTTGTAAACTCTCAGTTTTGTAGTCAGCCAAATGTTGTGTTGACTAAGCACTCTGTTGCGGAGTCTTCCCAGCGCCTGGCTTGCTTAGCTGATTCGGGCATCAACTTTCCTGTCCAGGGAGCCATCACAGGAGATGGTACTTCCTAGATACCTGAAATGTTCAACGCCCGCAAGCTGGGAGTCGTCAATGACGATGGTGGGTGCCGAGGGGTTGGTGTTTGGTGCGGGTTGGTGAAGCACCTCAGTCTTGCCGAGGCTGATTGTCAGGCCAAGAGCTTTGAAGCATCGAGAGAAGCAGTCAAGCATCGTTTGCAGATTGGATTCTGCATGGGCCACCAGTGCGCAGTCATCGGCAAAGGGACTTCTTGAAGGAGATCTTTGATGCTCTTTGTCTTGGCAGTGAGGCGACGAAGGTCAAAGAGGAGCCCGTCCAGACATAGCGGAAGTAGACCCTCTCCAGGTCTTGGGGACA
>JAFLJL010004162.1:12500-16760 GCA_018398815.1 Conus ventricosus | reverse complement strand
TTGAAATTGTTTGTCACTCAGAATACCAGAGGCCAGAAAGAACTGTCATAGTTATTTGTTTTCATATCTCATGGCTTGTCAGGGTAAAAAAAAAAAAAAAGGTTTTTCTTTGAATTTATTTTCTGATATTAGAATAGCCTGAAAGCTGCGGGAAATGATTTCTTCGCGAAAATGATTATTTTCACATCATAATCATTTTTATCTTATGGTGATTTTTATTTCTGTTTTTACGTCATAATTACTCGGTTGTTGTTGTTTTTTTTTATAGTGATCATTTTGAAAACTGTATACATCATTGCTTTCTTGATAGACATTGAGTGTTTCCGTCATCAAAACAACCTTTAGAGCTTTTAAAGCTGTAAAATTTTCCGTAGAGTACTAAGTCATTCGTTTTACCATCTACCTCCCACTCCTCTCATCATACCGAACCTCTCCCCCCCCTCCCCCCCCCCTGTTCCCAGTCCCTCCTCCCATGGTCTTCCACTCCACCCCATCTTTCACCTCCTCCCCCTCCTCTCCTTCCGCTCGCCCCCCCCCTCCCCCCAGCCCACCCCACGTTTCCCCCAGCCCACCCCCACCCTCTTCTCCAGTTCCTCCCAAGGCATGTGACAAATGGCCGGCGGCTGCATTCTCTTTGAGCGAGCTTTATGGACAAGGAAGTCTGTCTGCTTCTATCGCTGCTGCCCATCGTCAGGTCTGGAAGTCCAGGACTGCAGCGGTGAGGAGGGGGTGGGAGAGTGGGGGTGGGGGAGGGAGGGCAGAGGGCGAGAGGGCTTCCCACACTACACGTGGCCGCTATGCAGGGGGGGGGGGGGGGGGGGGGGCTGGGGGGGGGGGCTGGGGGGGGGGGGGGGAAGGGCTGTGATGCAAAGTCATGGAGGAGGGATACGGACAGTGAGTGCGGTTGGTTGGAAGGGGAGGGGGGAGGGATGAGTTTGAGTACGGTTGGTTGGAAGGGGAGAGGGGGGGGGGGAGGGGAATGAGTTTGAGTACGGTTGGTTGGAAGGGGAGGGGGGGGGGGGGGGAGGGGGAATGAGTTTGAGTACGGTTGGTTGGAAGGGGGGGGGGGGGAAGAGGGAGGGATTTGGGGGTCTTTTAGGGGTGAGATGGGGAATACAAGGAGCGAGGGAGGGACGGGGTAGATTCTTCCTCTTGGCTCTTCTTTCCTATCGTTTTTTTTTTCCTTGAAGGTTGTAGGCTGATGGGGGTTGTACGACACGCTGTTGGCATTGAGAGAGAGACAGACAGACAGAGGGAGAGGAGGGAGAGAGAGAGAGAGGGGGGGAAGGAGGGAGAGAGAGAGAGAGGAGTGGCGGAGGGAGGGGAGAGAGAATACGAATACGAATACGAATGTTTAATCAGTTTTAAGGCCAAGGCCCCATTCTGATGGGGCATACAATTGAACACAATAAATCAAATTAAGGTACAACATAGAAAAAAAATGTAAAGAATTCATGAAAATAATTCAAATGCATCGTTAGATGAAATATTAGGTAGCAGCACGCAATCTTTTCTGTGCTTCATATACATATACAGCCAAATTGGAAAGGACATGTTCTTTTCTTGTCGATAACAGTAACACTAACCTGAAATGACATGGGTCGGTAAAATACTTTGGCTGGATAAATTTTGTTCTGAGATTATGTAGTGCAGGGCAACATAACAAAACATGAACTTCATCTTCCCTTGCTAAACCCCCATAAACGGCATATCAATCGACTTCGCAGGGTTGGAATATCTTAAACGATGGCAGGCAATGTCAGAGACCCCAAATCAAAATTTAGCCAATGTGCTCATAATATATCGATTCATTTTTATAGTAATATATGGTTCTAACTCATGAGTAGTCTTGAAATGTCTGCATTGTATGAATCTATCGCTATGAATTGTCATGTTCATGCCAGTCCTGCCATCTACAATCAATAATCCTCTCTTTAAAACATTTCAGAAACCTAGATACGTCCTGAACACCCTGGTTATCCCAAACAAATCCAAACCATAAGAATTTAAACACTGTCGTACCTTGGTAGCCCATGTTTTCTTACCATTAGTATCTAGAAACAACAACATTCTGTATGCTTTAAAAGGTATCCTATTTTCATCCATTCTGGTCAGCTTCAACCAATATTTAATGCATTTTACATATGAGTTTAGATAAATAAATTGGATACCTTCCTAGTTCACCATAAACCATGTCATTAGGAGTTCTGATGTCAACATTTAAGAAACGCTTTAATGTATATAAATGAACTTTCTCTATAATTACACTTGATTCGAAAGCCCAGATCTCAGCTCCATACTGCAAAATTGACTGTACTTGTGAGTCAAACAACTTTGAAAAAACACGAAATGAGTTACAATCTAATTTATACAAAATGTGAAGGATAGCTATTGCTGCTTTCTTTGCTTGTTTACAATATCTTGGCATGCAAAATTGAAACTAAGTTTTGTTGTGAAGTATATTCCAAGATATTTATACGCATTAACTACAACGACTCTTTCATTCCCGTAAGTCCATCTCTCAGTCTGCACTAAGTACCCTCCCTTCCGAAATACAATAATATTAGTTTTACTCATATTAACTTTTAATTCCAGTCTGTTTGCTGCTGAATGCAAACTATTTAGTTGTCGCTGGAGCCCAATTGGAGTTGTGGACAGTAATATAATGTCATCGGCGAAAAGCAGAATAAACAATTCTATAACATCAAAAGTTACTCCATGTTTACCCTTTTCAATTATTTCAAATGCAAGTTCATTTATAAATAAAGAGAACAATATAGGGCTACAAACATCACCCTGCTTAACGCCTCGAGATCACATAAGCAAATCAGAGAGTTTTGCTCCTGATCTTATTCTTGCTTTTACTTCAATATACATGCTCTTTACACATCGATATAACTTACCTTTAATTCCATTTTTCATCAAAATAGGCCATAAAAGTTTACGAGAGATAGAATCAAAGGCCTTTTCAAAATCCACAAATGCAACATACAATTTTTGATTACTTACAAACTGTTTTTGAATCGCAGCTAGTAAAGTGAATAAATGGTCAAATTGTTGGGGTAACCTTTTTTGAACCCACCCTGATGTTCACCAGTTTATATTGTTACAATGCACCCACTCACACAATCTGCTATTGATAACAGAACTATACAATTTACTACAAATATTACTCAATGATATCCCCCTTTAATTGTTCACATTATTGACATTGCCCTTCTTAAATAATAAGGTAAAATCACAGATTCTCTCCAGCTGTCAGGATATATTCCAGAATCAAACAGAAAATTAAAACAGCTTTACTAAGAAGCTCAAAGTATATTCACTAGAATTCTTGAAAAAATTCCCCAATCATACCATCTGGCCCAGCAGATTTGCCATTTTTCAATTTCCTTATGGCAAGCAGTATCTCTTCCTTAGATATTGGGTTTCTGTCATGTATATACACTTCATTTTCATTCTCTTCAATCAAAGTTTCCTCCATACTGTCATTCTCATCATCCACATTTTCCAGCAAATTTCTGAAATGTTCATACCATTCATACATAGAAATGTTGTTGGAAGGTTGTGATCTTCTTCTTGACATGTTATGAAAAGATTTCCAAAAGAGTTGTTGACTTTGGATTGAATTCACCAATTCGTTTAACAATCGGTCATTATACTCCTTCTGTTTTCTCTTATTTAAGTTCTTGTATTCACGCCTTGCAATACAAAATGGAACCCTGTCTTCTTTATCGAGCGTTTTCCTAAATATTCTAAATAATCTACACATTTGCGTTTAGACGTTTTACATTCATAGTCATACCAATTATTCTGTGTGATGTTTTTATTTGCTGGTATTCTTTTCTCCATGATTTTAGCTTGTTCTTTAACAACGATATTAAATTGATTTATTGCATCCTTGACATCGACATGTATCAAGTGTTCACTATCTGATAAACTTTTTCTGAACCTCTTCTGTACTCATGGGAGAAAGAGAATTGCTAAGCAAAATCTTGGTTCCAACAATATTTAACAATAAACTGGTCACTTTCAGCATATGATTTTCGGTTGAAACACATCTTGTCACTTCGTTATTTATGCATAACAGAAGAGGTCAGTGGTCAGATTCAAATCTTTCCAATACTTTTAAAGTCACTTGTCACACAATAACTCAAAAAGGTGTACAGATACTAGAAAATAATCATTCACACTATTTCCTGTGTCAGCAATGTATGTGAATCGACCCTCTGAGTCGCCATCACATACCCCATTTAAGAT
>JAFLJL010004162.1:0-10000 GCA_018398815.1 Conus ventricosus | reverse complement strand
AAAAGACAGACAGACAGACAAACACAGAGAGAGAGAGAGAATGTTGTTTCCAGTTGGGCTGACCCCTATCCTATGTGCCATCACGGAACCACCAAACAGACCCCGGTGGGGGGGGGGGGGGGGGGGGGGGGAACAATGCACAGAAACATCATCTTTGACAACACTAAAAGCAGCGGCACGTGCCAACTAGGCCAAGCCGAGGAGAAGAGACAGACAGGGAGCGTATCAAGGCTGACAGCACTAAAAGCAGTACACGTGTGTAAACTGCTCCCCAAATAAAGATGAGGGAAGAAAGAAGAACAGAAAGGTATCAAAGGCTGGCAAAACGCACACACACACACACACACACACACACACACACACACACACCACACACACACACACAACACACAAACGCACACACACACACACACACACACACACACACACACACACACACACACACACACACACAGAGAGCTCACAAGCAAACTGCGCCACTTTGGCAACCTTTTTAAAGCAATACATTGCCCCCCCCCCCCCCCCTCACTCCCACCCCCTTAAAAAGGAAAGGAAAGAGAAGAAAAGAAAAAAGAAAGAAAACGCATCGACATTGGCAACATTTACAGCAGTGTAGCGTTGCAAAACGAAAAGGGAAGAGTGCCTCAACTTTGGCAACACTTAAAACGAAGTATACTTGCCCCCAAAAGGAAAGAAAATATATAGATCAGTTTGGAAAACATTTGAAGCAGTACAATGCCAACTCTGCCCCCCCCCCCCCCCCCCCCCCCCCCCGCCACCACCAGATAAAGAGTTGGCAATACTTCAATTTCGTCAGCACCTACAGCTGTCCACCGCTGTGAAAAGAGAAGAATTCAAATGCATCAAATTCGACATTTAAAGCAGTACAATGCCAACTCTGTCCCCCACCCCCACCCCCTCCGCACTGCTCCCACAAAAGAAAATCATTGAGAAGTATCAACTTTGACATTACTTAGAGCAGTACAGTGCCCCCAAAACGTTTTTTAAAGAAAGAAAGATGAGAAAGTGAAGAAAAGCGAAGTTTATCAACTTTGCCAACACTTAAAGCGGTGTTACACTGCCCCCAAATTTAAAGAGATGAAATGCATCAACTTTGACAATACGCAGACCGTACTGCCTTGTCTTGATGCTGAAAGTTGAGTGACAAATCGATACCTCGAAAAGAACACGAAGGAGAGAGAGAGGGGGGGGGGGAGAGAGAAAGAGAGAGAGAGGGGGGGGGATAAAAGAAGTATATTCTAACTAGTCGGCATAAGAAAGATAGGTGGGTATCTTAATCTATTTTGGTTGCTGTTCACTAGATAGCTACGGTCATCTCATTGGGCAAAAGTAGAAAACATGTTTAAAGCAAGCAATACACACAACACATTCACACACACGCGCGCGCGCGCACACACACACATGTACACACATGCACACACGTACACGTACGAAGCAGTGAATTAAAAGAACTATGATTCGTGTTTTCCATCGAAGAATTGATATGGTGCCATAACAGCGGCATGGTTAACGTACTGTAGCAATTATCCTGTTTCATTTTGTTGGTCTGGTAGTCTGTATAAGTCGGTAAAAGTTTACTTTCATTGGTGGGTTTGTCTCCGCCGAATTAGAGGTATTCTTTGTGCAAGCTGTAGGAATGTATCACGAGATATGGAGCGGCTCGTTTGGAGTTTCGCTCGTCACCGGTAGGAGATAACATGATTGATGCTTGGTCATTCCCAGAGTGAAACAGTTAAAGGCACGTAACTCCAAAGTCAGGCTGCTTGCGGTGCCCGTTCGGATAGCGCACATGCAGACAAGAGGCAGACAAAACATATGAGAAGTGCTCCTACCCCCCCTCCCCCCCCCCCCCCCCCCCTGTTCACATGTAAGAAAGTCCCCAGTTTGCTCATATACCCCGACCTAGCATGTGTACACAGCCACGTGCCTCTGTGTGTGCTTCGTGAGTGGGTAGCACAAGCCGCTTTGAGTGGTTCCATAAAGGAGTACATGGTGTCTCCTTTTTCCTCCTCTGTGTGTGTGTGTGTCTGCCTGCCTGCCTGCCTGTCTCTGTGTGTGTGTGTGTGTGTGTGTGTGTGTGTGTGTGTGTGTGTGTGTGTGTGTGTGTGTGTGCGTGTGTCGTTGTGCTCTTGTTGTTATTGTTCTTGGCTTTTTATAAATCGGTGCTACTGGACATGAAGAAAAGAATCGTAAGGAGTTTGGCACAAACTGAAGTGTGTTCGATTCTATAAAATTGCAGTTGTTTTGTTCTAGTCGTAGTTCTTGTTAACAATATTCTTTGTAACGTCAATTCTTAATCATTTTTGTCCATTGAAGCGATTTGCTGCTCTACAGAATTTTTTTTTCAATCCGTAGAAATCGAACCGTTTTGCACAAAAGGCATTCAGGTCCATTTCAATTGAAAGTGCCACAACAAATAAGATTGGATGAGAGCGTGTGGAAAGATTGATGTGGTCGTTCTTTGTTGCTAAGATTCTGAGTTGCTTTTGTCCATTCTGTTCGTTGGAAGATGAACGTAAAATCAGCAGAAACGGAACTATTTTGCGCAAAGCTCATTCAGTCCCATGTCGACACCAGTTGGTAAAAATGCCACGAGACATTAATAGAAGTTACCACAACGGCAAATAAGGTTGGGTGAAAGCGTTCGGAAAAAAAAGCCAGCACAGGCTTTAAATGAATTTTTTTTTAATCCCTCTTTTGTCGGTATATTAGAAAATCGATTTCTGGTCTTAAAATGGTTTACTAAGAAGTTCGCTTTGTCGTATTTTGGTGATTTACGACATTCGCTTTTTCTACTGCTGACGATGAACGAGAAATTTCTCCTCTCTTTCCCAGATTATTTCAGAGAAAATTCGCTTTTCCGTCTTGTCATGATTTACGCAAAATTTGCTTTCTGCTGTTAATGATTGTTTTTAAGAGAAAAAAAAAATCGCCTTTTTCTTCTTTTGGTGACAGCAAGTCGGCTGGTTTGCCTTCTGATGCTAAAAATGGACCTTACACTGTCTTGCACTAAACTAAAGATGATGAAATAAGCTATAGGACTGTGCGGTTCTCTTGCTACTGGTAGCCAGATCGTTGTCTGTCGCTTTCAATCACACAGGCTCTCTCTCTCTCTCTCTCTCTCTCTCTCTCTCTCTCTCTCTCTCTCTCTCTCTCTCTCTCTCTCTCTCTCTCTCTCTGCCCCCCCCCCCAACCCTCCTATTCCTATATGTTTTCTCTCTCTTTTCTCTGTCTGTCTGTCTCTCGCTTTCCTCTCTTCTCTCTCTCTCTCTCTCTCTCTCTCTCTCTCTCTCTCTCTCTCGCACTCTCTACACACACAAACACACACACACACACACACACACACACACACACACACACACACACACACACACACACAACATCCCCCAATACCACGCACACTTTCAACGCAATAACAGAACTCGACCGCTCTTTGCAACCGTTAAATGTATAACATGCGAAAGCTGAGTTAAAAAAAAAAAAAAGAAGAAAAGAAAAGAATTGCTGCCAAAAGATCAATGAGTCATTGGCAGATCGATCCACTGGTGGGATGTACACGGTTCCAGCACCGCTTCCCCCCTAATCCAGCTTCAGTCCTCAGCGATCAGCTAGGACTGAACATGTGATGGTGAAAGCTCAAGCCGTATCAAGGAGCTCGTTGTATAAGGAGGGGAGGGGGGCGGTGGGGGCAGGGGGGTTGGGGATGGGGGTGGGGGACAAGAGAAGGAGCGGTCGAGGTCGGGAGTGGATGAGGGAAGGGGGAAAAAAGAAGGGAAGTGAGAGTGGTGGGTGGGTGGGGGTGGATTTGAGTCTCCCCCAAAAAGAAAATGGAAGTATGAATATTGGACAGATGAATCACCATTGTGTTCATGTCTGCTGCACTGGTAGGGTGTCTTTTCTTTCAGACGCCTTTCTCTCAGTCTCTGTCTTCGTCTCTGTCTGTCTGTCTGTCTGTCTGTCTGTCTGTCTCCCTCTCTCTCTCTCTCTCTCTCTCTCTCTCTCTCTCTCTCTCTCTCTCTCTTTCGTGTGTGTGTGAGTGAGTGAGTGTGTGTGTGTGTGTGTGTGTGTGTGTGTGTGTGTGTGTTGTGTGTGTGTGTGTGTGTTGTCTGTCTGTTGTCTGTCTGTCTGTGTCTGCGTGTCTAAATCAAGACTAGAATCTCCACTTTGGCCATCTTATAATTAAAAAAAAATATTATTACGTACATACACACTATTGCTTTCCTGAAGGGTAGGAAAAAGCGAGGGGTGGGTTGAAGAGGCTTGGAAGGAGGTTGGGGGGTGTGGTGGGGGGGGGGGGGTTGGGGGGGGAGGGTTGTTGGTTACGTTATGGGGGTAGAATACAGGCGATGGAAAGAGGAGTCGGTGAAGTTCGGCCTCAGGGGAGTAACGTGGCGCCCGCGAGACGATCAGGTCTTCGCCCTTTTATTGGGGAATTTCTGCCTGATTTGCAACCTGCATTTTTGCGCGTTTTCTTGCTGGGAAGGGCTTGGTTCTGAAAGGCGCGCGCGCCAGGACTCGAATTCAGTTGTGTGCTCTGTTGTGTGTGTGTGTGTGTGTGTGTGTGTGTGTGTGTGTGTGTGTGTGTGTGTGTGTGTGTGTGTGTGTTGCTGAGTAACACAAGTTTGATTCTCCGTTCACTACATCGTTTTTGTTTGAACATTTGTTGAAGAAGTAAGTCTTTAAATGGAAAAATGTCGAACATTTTGTCATCTTTCTTAGTCAGTGTGTTCGACTTCAGCTGAAGTAACGTTATGCTTCTTTATGTCAACAGTTTCTTTATTTCAAATTAACTGGATTCGGATTATCCCATACGACGGAAAAACAATTGTTTAGAGATTGAGTAAGTGCATAGAATAATGATTTCTTGGATTGGAGGCTCAGATTTGTGTGAAGATTTGCAAGTTGTAGCATACTTTTCGAAATACGTTTCCATTCGTTAATAATGCATTAGATTTTGAAACGTCATTTCCAGTAATACCATTTAACAGTTTATGTGATTTTACCTCTTCAATCTTTTGCCCATGTATATTTATTATCACGTATGGGAAAATCATTTTTCTGCCTTTGTTGCCACGTGGTCACATACGTATATTTAGTTGTTGTTTTTTTACTTTGCATTGAAGGATACATAGTTCATTTCTAATATTGTTGGTCAGGAGATGATTGATTAATTTGGCAGGTTTACGACTATTAGTAAATGCAATAAAATTGTCATCGGCAAGCTCTGCAGAGCCACATTTTATGTATAGATTTTATATGTAATGAAAAGTATAATAAAGTGGGGGTCCTAATACTGATCCTTGAGGGACGCCAAAATTAAAAGTGAGTAACTTTGTCCTGCTAAAACTGATTTTTGTTAAAATTTGATGTGGATCAAGAAGAAGTGCTAGATCTGAAAGTCTCATTCAATAGTATGTAGCACGTGAGCTTTTTTTGGGAATTAGAAGGGAAGTGGTTAATAACGTCAAACGCTTGTTTAAAATCATATGTGTGCGTATGTGTATCTGTGTGTATGTCTGTGTGGCTGTGTGGTGTGTGTGTGGCTGTGTATGTGTGGGTCTTGTCTGTGTCTGTGTGTGGTGGAGAAAGAAGAGGGGGGTGGGGGGGGGGGGGCTGGAGAAAGACCTGTAAGCATGCATGCGTGAGCGCACAGGAGGGAGCGCGAGGGTGGTAGGGAGGGGTGCAGTTGGACGAAGCTAATGACGATTAGTTATCCAGTTAGTGTCATGTTTGCCTTGATCCTCATCCTGTTTGAGTCGGCTGAGGGCGCTAGTCTAGTGACTCCTGATGTGATTTGCCCGGTTGCACGCTTGAGGTGGGACAAGGTGGAGTGTGTTATGTCATACCTGCGGCAGACTGTCTGTGTAGCCTTAAGGAGTCTTAGCTGTTCGCGTGTCTGTCGTGCTTCTCTCCCTCTCCCTCTCTCTGTCTCCGTCTGTCTGTCTGTCTGTCTGTCTCTCTCTCTCTCTCTCTCTCTCTCTCTGTCTCCGTCCGTCTGTCTGTCTGTCTGTCTGTCTCTCTCTCTCTCTCTCTCTCTCTCTCTCTCTCTCTCTCTCTCACGCTACCCTTTTATTTTTTCTCCTTGTTTCCTGTCTTCTTCTTCTTCTTCTTCTTCTTCTTCTTCTTCTTCTCCTATTCTCCTTCCCCTCTCTCTCTCTCTCTCTCTCTCTCTCTCTCTCTCTCTCTCTCTCCTCTCTCTCTCTCTCTCTCTCGCGTTTAGCTTGCTCTGTGTGTGTGTGTGTGTGTGCGTCTGTCTGTCTGATGGTCTGTGTCTGCGTCTGTGTCTATGTTTGTCTGCTTGTCTCTTTGTCTATCTGTCTCTGTTTCTCTCTCTCACTCTCTCTCTCTCTCTCTCTCACTCTCTCTCTCTCTCTGTCTCTCCCTCCTCGTCCTTCTCCTCCTCCTCACACACACACACACACACACACACACACACACACACACACACACACACACCACACACACAGGAGAGAGACAGAGAGAATTAGTAACAATCTATCGATGATACAGGGTATGGACCAGCTGCCAGGCTTTTGTTTGAAAGTGGGAGACGGGAAAGGGCCAGACATCAGTGTATGGAACCTTAATGTCTTGATTGACTCATTGATATAGCTGTACTCCCACTGAGAAGGGGGAAAGAGAGAACACGCCCATAAGAGGAAGAGAGAGAGAGAGAGACGCACACACACTCTCTCTCTCTCTCTCTCTCTCTCTCTCTCTCTCTCTCTCTCTCCCGCTCTCCCGCGCTCCGCTCTCTCTCTCATCCACACACACACACACACACACACACACACACACACACACACACCCCAAAACACACACACACACTTAGAAAGAAAGAGGTGTGGAGAGAAAGAGCGGGAAAGAAGAGAGAGCGGCGACAGAGACGAGGGGAGAAAAGAGAGAGAGGGGGGGGGGGGAGAAGAGAGGGGGGAAGGCGAGAAAAGAGGGACAGAGACAGAGAGCAAACTGACTCAAGATAGAAGAAGAAGGCAGGAGGCAGAGACAGTCAGACGACAGAGAGAGAGAGGGGGAAGAATGACAGGACATACAGACACGGATAGAGTAGAGAAACAAGAGAGAAAAGAGAGAGAGAGGGGGGGGGATTGGGGACAGATAGCCAGCCAGCCAGACAGACAGGCAACCATACAGCCAGCCAGAGAGGGAGACAAGGACAGAGAGAGAGAGAGAGAGAGAGAGAGAGGGAGAGGGGAGAGAGAGAGAGAGACAGAGAGAGAGAGATCCAAGACCTAGAAGGGGCGAGGAAAGGAGAGGTGGGGGATGGGAGGGGGTAGGGGTGGTGGCGAGTTGATGAAGGAATAGCAAAACTGTTAGGCAAAACGTGACTTTGTGTCGCAGACTCTATCATCTCTGGACTCCACGTTTTTTAAACACACTGCCAGATTGACCAAACTGATTTACTAATATTCTCTTTTTTCGAAACGTTTTGTATAGAAATATGTTTCACCTGATTTAAGTGAAGCTTGAGCAGGTTCCTGCGTTTCACACATGATATCGGGAGTTAAAAGAGTCGCAAAATGTTTCCCTTTCCGTTTTTCTGTCGTAAGGTCTACTGACTTCCAAACAGCAACGTGCGGCCATTTTTCTCATACATAACCACTACCATAAGAACTGCCGTATTTGGCTTGCAAATCTGTCTCGCTTTCTTTCACACGTGAAAAACTTTCATATTAGAATTGCAAATGCCTGCCCCGCTTTTTTTTATGTTGACTTTGGTGCACACACGACGTGTACATACACACGTACACACATGCATATATGCGTATGTTGCGTCTCGTGGATGCACATGCATATGCATGTGCGTACGCTCTCTCTCTCTCTCTCTCTCTCTCTCTCTCTCTCTCTCTCTCTCTCTGAATCTGGCTGTCTGTATGTCTCTCTCTCTCTCGCTCTTTCTCTCTCTCTCTCTCTCTCTCTCTCTCTCTCTCTCTCTCTCTCTCTCTCTCTCTCTCTCTCTCTGTCTACACACACACACACACACACACACACACACACACACACACACACACACACACACATATTCTCTGTCTCTCTTCTTCTTCTCTCTCTCTCTGTTTCTCTCTCTCTCTCTCTCTCTCTCTCTCTCTCTCTCTCTCTCTCTAACACACACACACACGCGCGCGCGCACGCACGCACGCACTCGCGCGTACGCACGCACGCATGCACATACACAGACACACATACACACACACACACACAAGCAAGCACGCAAACACACACACATTGTCTCTCTGTCTCTGTTCTGTCTGTCTGTCTGCCTCTCTCTCTCTCTCTCTCTCTCACTCTCTCTCTCTCTCTCACTTCTCTCTCTCTCTCTCTCTCTTCTCTCTCTCTCTCTCTGTGTATCTGTCTGTCTGTCTGACTCTCTCTCTCTCTCTCTCTCTCTCCTCTCTCTCTCTCTCTCTCTCCCACCCCCTCCCTCCCTCCCTCCTTCCTCTTCACTCTTTCCTAACCCACTGACCCACACACTCTTTCAAGAACACACACGCCAGGTTTTTTTTGTTTTTTGTTTTGTTTTTTCATTTTCATGAATAAGCATGAAGCAGTGAAGACAACGAGACTCTGGCATCCCCCCACCCCACCCACCCACACTACTACACGGTTGCCGCCCGCCAGAGAACGCCGAGAAGCGCAGGAGCAATGGGAACCAAAGCAGCAGCAACGGGCCAGACGCTAATAGTATGGTCTCACGGAGATAGTGGATGTCATTTTCTGACTTTTATTTTTCTTTTCTGGATTTATTTGTTTGTTTGTTTAGTCAAGCTGTCCGCTAGCACCCTTCTTTTCTGGTACTCTGAAGGATTCTTTGATGGATAGATCCTCTTGGGGAGGGAGGTGTGTGGGTGGGGGGAGGGGGGTGGGGGCGGGAGAAGAGGGGGTGGATGAGGAGGTGTCATGTAAGTTCGAAGCGTTTGAAGTGGAAGAGTAGGAAGGTGAGAGATATATAAGACAGAAAGAGAGGAGAGTGTGTGTGTGTGTGTGTGGGGGGGGGGGGGGGGGGGGGGGGGGGGGGGGGGCGGTGGGGGGGGTCGGGGAAGAAGGAAGGGATATGGGGGGGGGGGAGGGGTTGGGGGGACGGGTAAGAGAAGGGTAGGGGGGGTCGGGATAGAGAAGAGATGAATATAAAGGTTTGTGTGCGTGCGCGTACGCGTGTGTGTGTGCGCGCGTGCGCACGTGCGTGTGTATGTGTGTGTGTGTGTGTACGTGTGTGTGTGCGCCCACCCGGAAAATAAAGGGGGGGGGGGGTAGAGAGGGGGTTGGCGGGGGACGAAGGAGAGAGAGAGAGAACCGGGGGGGGGGGGGGGGGGGGGGCGCAGGGCAGAACTTGCTAGGGCGTTTTTGTGATGGTGGAACGGCGACGACCTCAGCTATAATGGGCCAACAACAACCCCCCCCCCCCCCACTCCCGCAACACCCTTCCTACTTCCACAGTAACATCACCCCCCCCCCCCCACCTCCCCCAACACCCGTCCTACTTCCACAACAACATCACCCCCACCTCCACCAACACCCTTCCTACTTCCACAACAATCACCCCCACCCCCACCTCCACCAACACCCTTCCTACTTCCACAACAAACCCCCCCCCCCCCCCCCCACCTCCACCAACACCTTCCTACTTCCACAACAAACACCCAACTCCAAACTGCACAGGCTAAAACACAGCCCCGTGCGGGCATCCCAACCCGAAAGGAATTACCGACGGAGGATGTGTGGCTGGGCAGAGGGGAGTGACAAGAAACATGGCCATTAGTCGCCCTTAACAGCGCGGCGCGCGCAGCTATAGCCGGGACTTCCACCTGAACTTTTGCCGCGTAATGGGAGTGTGAAGAGGCTCGTAGTGCTTGCCCGCGTCGGCTTTCCCCCCCCCACCTTTTTCCCCCCGGTCAGTTTGTGTGCTGCTGAAGGGGGATGGTGTGAGGGGGTGTGGGGGATGGGTATAAAAATACCTCGAAAT
>JAFLJL010004161.1:0-17855 GCA_018398815.1 Conus ventricosus | reverse complement strand
TTCAGGGGGGAAAAACCCTAAAGGGGAAAAAAAAAAAAGAAAAGAAAAGAAAGAATTCATATTTAAATTAAAAAGCAGTTACTTACCGAACTTTCGTGTTTCAGCCCTTTCACCTTTTACCCTTCGCCCTTCACCCTTCACCTTTCACCCCGTGAGGTGGTTGAAGATGGCCATGGTGTGGGAACACACCAGTAGTTCAGCCCCAGAAATTAAAGACTCCAGGAGAGAGTCGGAACTCGTCATCTCTCCAGGGACAGGAGAAGTCGAATGAAAGAAGTCGGAATTCATATCTCCAGGACGGGAGAAATCAAGGGGGCGAGAGAACGGAGAAATGCAGGTTCTAGCTCACCCGGTCTCAACCAGTTTCGACCGGGCGACTCTAGAACCTGCATTTCTCTCCGTCTCTGACAAGTAAAGACTTCAATAACCAAAAACGTAGCGTAGTAACGTAGGGGAAAGCAGCCGCGTCTGAACACGCCCCATAGAGTAACGCAGGGGAAAAGCAGCCGTGGCTGAACGCGCCTCATATACAAACGGTGTCCGTTCCCACGGCTGAACTTGGAAGAGTCGGCTCTCTTTTCAGTACTGTCAACTCTGTCAGGGCGGTGTCAACGACCCTGCCTGCCGGGGGCAGGTAAGCCTTTAATTGCTAGTTGCCGGCCTACCTAAGGACTTTGCACTATCCGATTACTTACTACGTGGCCGGACATGACAATTTTTGATCACGCGATGGGCTGATGTCATGGCTGGCCAATCACAAGACTAGATAGAATCAGCTGATTAGTAGTGACGACATTTCCGCCCAGCACTTGTTGTTCATTTTTCCCAGTGCTGTGGTGGTGTGAAGACGGTGCTTTTTCTGTGAGAGAAGTGTTTGCGTATGGCACAAAATATAGCTGCAGTTTCAGAAGACAGTGGGGATTCTAAGTTAGAAAAAGTTCTTGAATCACAAATACCTTTTCAACAGCTTTATAGATTAAATTATTTGGGTGTGGAAGACATGGAATCAGCTACAACTTTCCAACAAGCTCAAAATCTCCCATTACCGCCGCCAACACCAACGGAATTGTGGACAGAGGAAGAAAAGAATGCTTTACATGAAAATATAAGATACTTTGAAAAAATGATTGAAGCGGCTCGTAAAGCAGAGAGAGAAGGCCCACAAAAACTGCCAAAACAGCCCAAAAAATCTCTTTTACAATTGTTTAAAGAAAAGGAAGGAAAAAAGAAAAGCAGGAAAGAGATGACCAATCATGAGCTGCATAACTATCTTGCATCAAATCAAGCAGATATTAACTCAACGATTTCAAGAGAAACGTTTTCTGAAAACCTTTTTGCAGAAACATTTGATGAAAACGAAATTGTGGCAAGGTTGCAAAAAGGAGTTAAAAATGTAAAGAAACAGGATGCCCAAACGATGATGATTTACATCCAGTTTGGGAACTTTTAATCCTGTGCAAAAAATGGTTTGATGAGCAAAGGAAAGAAGGTAGGATTGCTCAAAACTGGGCACAATGGCTCAAAGAGAAATGTGATTATTCTGATGATCATGCGCGCAAATTGCGTGCTATTGCAAAGATCCTTTATGGATATCCACAGTTTTTCACTGTCGGTCTTCCCATGAGGATTTTTTTGGCAAGTTAAAACAGATTACTTCCATGTTGCAAGTCCCTGAATTTAAGGAGTATTGGTTACGCCCTCTTACACTACCAAAAACAGATCAGCTCCAAGCTTCCCAATAAAGTAACGGTTAATGCTGACAAGTTTTCTGAACTACTGTGACGCGGTTCTAAAACAGAAACAGCTATATATAACCACCTGTCTGTCAAGTTTTCTGAAACTACTGTGACGGGCTTCTAAAAATAGTAACAGTTACGCGTAACCGCCTGGCTAGCAGCGAAGGCTAGGCTGTTGAGGCCACAGGGACAACCTAACAGCGTGCAGGCCTATTCAAATTTCTATGTGTTTTTATAACTATCCTAAATTTCATAAGCTAGGAATCAGTATAAATGAACTGTGTAGCAAACGCCAAACCATTATTAAACTTATGCAACTGGATAACGATTTTCGAATGTTCTGGCAAACAAACTAGATAGGGCTAGGCAGACCTTAGTACATCTACCAGTATGGAGAGGAGTAGTGTGGCCAGCACTATCTTCATATAAATGCTCCAAATATATAATGACGGATGTACTACTACTGGCGATTAGAGCCGCCATAAAAGCTTGGCTACAGCAATTACTGCTGTAACTCTGCCAAAGCCAGTTGCAAGCCTGGTTGAGAAAAGAGGAGCACAGCAAACTAGGCCAAGTGATCATATGTGGTTGGACTACTGACGATAGTATGACGTGGTTCTAAAAATAGTAACGGTTACGCGTAACCGCCTGGCAAACATTTCTACTGAAACCTGCTTCAACGCCCTGCACACCTCCTTTTCAGGCTGCCTTTGGGCGGCCGCCGATAGAACTGAACAGATCCTGTGATTATTGATTTAGGATTCTGATAGGTGCTTTCGGCGGCTGTCTTGAATTTACGACGTTCAAGTGTGAAACAACAAAAAGCCCCTTCACTTTTCCCACAAGCACTGTCCTGTCTATTGTGTGTTTGTTTGTTGTTTGTTTGTTGTTTGTTTGTGTTTGTTGTTTGTTTGTGTGTGTTTTGTCCTACCCTACGCACGCACGTCCCCCCACCCCCACCCCCACCCCACGCACGCACGTCCCCCCACCCCCACCCCACGCACGCACGTCCCCCCACCCCCACCCCCACCCCACGCACGCACACTCAAGTCTTCCACAAGTTCTTAACTGAAGTTACTCCAAGTCACTTCTAAGTCATCCTCAAGTTCTTACTCAAGTTATTCTCAAGTTATCCTTAAGTCATCCCCAAGTCACCCCAAGTCACTTTTAAGTTCTTAACTGAAGTCATCCTCAAGTCATCCCCAGGTTAACCTAAGATCATAACTAAGTCATCCTCTAAGTACAACCAAGTTCTTATTCAAGTTATCTTGTCAAAAAAACAATACATTCTATGTTTTTGTCTTAAATAGTAGATGTCTAATATAGTACACACACACGCCTCAAAAAACGCGTCATCGCTGAGAATATCTTGCTCAGCGTTCTCTGCGCAAGATCGGTCAGCATAGATCTTAATGAAGTTCTTACATCCGAAGCAACCGCATTGATTACAATTCTGGTCTATGGAAATGTCTTTTATAGACTCCATGTCTTTATTTATTGACACCATCATTTTATAATACGCCATGTTCTATTTTTATTAAAAAAAATTTAAATTTAAGTTCTTAAAATATTATTCCATCTGAATGGATCAAAATGATCTTTTGTTATTGGCGGTGCTGGCGTGCTGTTGTTTTTTGTATTTAGCGGTTCAGATTTTTTGATTGCTTTTGTTTTGGCTGCCATTGTTTATATATTTTATAACAGTAATAACCGCCCCCAGCAGCAGCAAGGGCGCCAAAAATGGCAACAGTTTTAAGTTCAATATTCCATGAAGACTTTGGCGCTGTAGGTCTTGAATCACATGGAGTTTTTATAGCTGGCATTGAATCAACTTGTTTTCTGGCGTTGGCGGCGTTATGTTTTCATTATGAGCTTATATTTTGTAACATTAATTTTTTTTGTCTGTTCCACTCCGCTAATCTTTTTCCTGCTTTAACACGCCCAGGATGAGGTGTTTTACTGGTCACTTTCTCGACTTGATTCAATGTTTTCTCATTCAGGTTTCCTGATTCTGCTGATTTCCGACTCGTTCATTTTGAAGGGAAATAAAGTCTATATGATTAAAAGTAATTAATCCCATGATTAATGGCGATAACAATGTTCCAAATCTGTAATACAGATCACACCCTAGAGACTCTAATGACTTTGTTAAAACTGGATCTTGCGTTAAATCATACGTAAGATCTGTTCAGAATCAATGGGAGCAAATCTACTGACTAGTTTAGTGTACAAACTAAGAACCGTTTGCCCAACGCTTTTTACCATTCTCGACCCCAACTGCGCCTCATACCTGTTATGATACTTTATAATGTCTTGTGGCGACATCTGTTGAATCTGTTCAATGCTGAATTCAGTTCCGAGGAACTGTTTTGTTTTTCCACACGCCGCCAAAGAATACAACCTCTCCTTTTGGGGCATAACAGCTTGGCCATCAACTTGGTCATTCATAAGTTCAGGAAGGTTTAGGCTGCCTTGTAGCTGTAGTAGATCATCACTGTTCATGTTTTTTATTAATTATAATTATTTTATTTTCTAAAAATGAGCACCGAAAAAACTGTTGCTAACCTTGTATACCATTCTGCTGTTATTGGAGGTCTAAGTGTAGGATACTCAATGCTTGGTAAAAGCTTGTTAAGAATTAAACCAGCAGATCTTGGCAAACTAGACTTTCAGGATTCAGCAAAGCTAATTGCTATCATTGCAGCTTCGTTTGCCACGAAAGATTTTCTAGTCAAGCAAGGAATAATTCCAGACAGTATAAATATGTAAATAAAAAATACATTTATAAAAAATGGCTTCACTCGTAATGATGATAGGCGGCGCTGTGGTGAATGCGCTCGCTTTTAGCGGTAGTAATTACGCATTTAGTAAACTATGGGATGAAGGCGAGAGAAAAAGACATAACAAAGCTGTGGAGCAACTAGCTGCAGCACAAGATCACTATGAAAAGCAGAGAATTGAGCAGTTAGATTTTATTAATAACACACTGAAAAAACAGGGCCATGCAGCTTACACATTTAAAGATGTTGATCAAGCAATAAAACAATATTATCTAGTAACAGGCAAACCAATCGAGACATTGCCCCCACCAAAATTTAGCGACTTTTAATCATCCATCAGAAAAACAAAAGATGCAAGAAATCGCGTTTATTGCCGTTGGTATGACCGTTGTGTATTTTGTTGCGCATAATATTGGCTGAATAAAAAATGAACAAAATCTATTATTCGCCCAAAGGATATTGGAAGGGAATCACGGCAATCAAAAAGCTAAGCCAAGCGGCAGGTGTTAGTGAACAAACAGCAAAAGAATGGTTATCTAAACAAGCGATTTGGCAAATTTATCTACCTGCGCCTAGGCGAATACAGAGACCACACTTTGTTAATACAACTCCAAACGACACCCATCAAATGGACCTTCTATATTTACCCTCCGATACGATTAGACGAAAAAGGTTTAAGTACGCACTCACAGTCATTGACATAGCTTCAAGATACAAAGATGCGGAACCATTAACACAAAAGAGTGCTTCTGCTGTTGCTGTTGCCATACAACTGATATATCAACGAGGCCCTTTAACTTATCCTCGCATGATTCAAGTCGATGATGGAAAAGAATTTAAAGGGCAAGTGAATCAATTATTGTTGAAACATAGAGTTACCATTAAAAGAGGCATTCCAGGAGTTCACAGATCACAGGCTTTAGTTGAAAACTTTAACAAACAGTTAGCTGAAAGACTTTTTTCCTACCAGTATCACAGAGAGCTGATTGACAATTCTCGCAACACAGAATGGGTTAGAAGACTGCCCTCAGTTTTGCGCGCAATGAATAATGAAGAATTTAAAGGGCTAAAACCAGTACAAGCAATCAAAAGAAAAACAATAAATGTTGTTGAAGGAGAGACTTCATCCGGCAAACTATTACCATTTGGTTTGAAAGTAAGGTACCTTTATTTACCGGGGGAAGCAGAAGGGGACACTCGCATCAGGCAACAGATCCAGTTTGGAAGTGTTGATCCATATGAAATAAAAGAATTGTAAAAATGAATCCGCCCGTGTATTATTTACGAGAAACTGACACAACAAAACAACCAGCTCCTCAAAGATCTTTTGTGAAGGAAGAACTGCAGATAATCCCACCAGACACAGTTTCCAGTTGCTTAGTTAATTTACGTAAATATATTTGAGTTTAAAATGGAAGCTCAGAAGGAAGCGCAGAACGAAACAAGAATGGTAAAGGAAGAGACCTTGAAAATGATACGGGAATCATTTCATGCGTGTAATGCTATTAAGGAAACATTTTCGGGGATTAATCAATGCATGCTAAATCATCCAGATCACCTACAACTCAAACCCCCAAATTGGGAAAAAGAATATCTTGAAATAATAAAAAAAATTCGAACGCGTCAAGCAAACATGAGAAAAGATTTAAATGAATTGGATGAAGCTATGATTGATCTTATAATAAAAGTTGATGAAAAATATAAACCCCCCTGTTTATGCGTCCTCCAGTGCCCGATTGCATATGAAAACTCTGGATTAACAAATACTCGTTTTGTGTTTGTTCTATCTAACGACTTCTTTGTTACAACTGTTGTGTTGATCTCATGTAGATTAGATCGCAGTTTTACGTTGTCATGATGAAAAGTCTTATTGCCAAACAATGCTTCTTTGTAGTTGTCATGTGATATGTTTGACTGCACAACACTGCGGGATATTCCCTTTGCTTTCTTAATGATTTTCTCCTGGCTCGAAATACTGTACATTTTCGACCTTAAACCAATAAACTCCTTAATCACCCCTCCGATAATTCATCCTTCATCTTTCCTAAAACCTTCTTGTTAGTAATTGAATGCAAAGGCGAATCTTTAGGGTAATCAGATGTATCATACCATCCCGCATGCCCTTTAGCCACTTCGATTTCCATGTCTTTATAGATGTCTTCAGTAGGGATATCTATAACAAAACTATCTGTATCTGTGTAAAGTACTCTGGACTCTGGATACAAGGGCTTAAAGTAGTCATAAAGAAACTCTAACATTAAAAGCTTTGATAATTCTAAAACGGTAAACCCAATAAATACAGGCTTGTCTAATTTGACTTTCTTTTTTTTCATCATTATGCCAAAAAGCTGATCATGAAATCTTCTGAAGTCCTGATAATTAGGTTTTGAAGTCAGCTTAATTGCTTCGTTCTCTTTGGTGACTAATCTGACATCTTTACGTTTGTGGGGATTCTCCATAGTCTTTCCAAAACAGCTGTTGTTCATCAACTTGAAAAAGTCTTTTTCTGAAGCATCTGTGATTTAGTTCTGAGATCAGTGTTCTTCATGATGTATGGTTTCATGAACTGTTCTTGATCAAAAGCAATTATGCGATGAACTGCTGTCAACTTCAACCCATGTCTTAAATAAAATTGCAGAAGTCTGTAATGACAGACATAATTTTTTTTGCCTCGAAGATTAGGCACAAGTTTAGTGGTTCTGTTTTCGCCATCTTTAGACTTTCTGCCGCTAATGGATAGTCATTATGCAGGTCATGGAGTTCATGAGGATATTCTAAATCAACTTCTAGAATGTATCCACGCTGTTGACCCGGCGTCAAACTGTTCAACCACTTTAATGCCTTTTGAATATTTTTTGGATGTTCTTCTGTGTGCATTTTAAAGTTGCGTAGTGGAAGTGATTGCGCCATTGCCCAACCATACAGATTGTTTGCATCTAAATACATAAGATAGTTAGACCTTTTACTTGGATCATAGTCGTCCAAGTATTTGTTGTTTGCTTTACAGTAATGGTGCGACGCCATACTAATTCCTCCGCGCAATCCGTTTTCAATCATCTGGATCATTGGTAGGTCAGACAATAAATCAATCTGTACTCCAGTAAACTTTAAGAAAGCATCCCAACTCATCCCGGGCGCAGAAATGTAATGCGCGGATCCAGGCTGTAATGTTTCATGCAGGTCTTTTCTGTATTTTCAAAAATATCCGCCAACAAACATGTATCTGCCATCAAGTAGGAGTCATGATAGTCTCCCATCGTTTTACAATCTAACTTCTGCCACGCATCTTGAGCATGCTGGTAATCAGAATCACTGATGTCCTTTCCTCTGAGCTAGAAAAGAACGCGCCTTTAGGAGGAAGTGTGTCTTCATCAAACCTTTCCCAACTGTTCATGTACTCATAAGGGTAAACGCCCTTTCTAACAAGAGTTGAGTCAAAATATTCTTCTGTTATTGGCAGGACTTTAAGGACATAGCCAGTGACTCTAATGATCCCCATCATGTGCTGCATAGAGTCATAAAAAGACATGTTATTCAGATTAAAGCACATGTACTTTTCTGATGACTGTGCAATGCATGACACCCTGAAGGCATCGTCCACTGCTTTCATTATAAGATGAGAGTCGTAACCTCGCAAGTTATGAAAGAAGATGGGCAGCTTCCATGTCTTAGGATCAAACTTTAGTTGAAGATTGCATTTACTGTGCGCTGCTCCTCTGAACTTTCCGCTAATGTGATCATGGTCTCTTACTGTTGGATTCTCTGCGTCTGATGAGAGACCTAAACCGCAAATCCAACAATGTGTGGCTGAGTCATACTGTTGTCGGTCTTCAGGCGTCATTATGATTTCAGATAAATTCAGATTATTAGAACAGTCATTGCGCACTTGCTGCATGCGCTGTAGAAATCTTCTAGCCGCATTTGGTCCTCTGTATAATTCTGGCGTTGAATGAGCGCCATCCGACCTGACAATAATGAAGGCAAATGAACAAATCTGATGATTACTCATTAAGACTGTTTTTCGAAGTTTTTGTGGCGCCGGCCTTCATAAGGAACAATGAGTGATTCGAAGTCTGCGTAAACAACATATGGAGAATTTTGCATCCGTTTCCAGTTCTTAAAACTAACTTTAGATCCAGGAGGGGGCGTAATTAGTTCTGTATTACAGTCAACTGGGCCGATACAATGTTTCTTATGTTCGCTTGCGGCTTGAACAGATGGCATTCTTGTTAAACATTTTCTGCAGAATTCTTGCTTAAGCCCTTGCTTTGAAGTATGCCGCAATAATCTACTCATTGTGCGTATTAATGTGTAATGTGGTAGCCCTGCTGGGGAAAGCATCAGCAGTAAGTCAACATGATTTTTGTCTGGCTCGCCAATCGTTGGACTGTTCTTGGACACTTTAATCAGCTGTAGATTTGTTTCCTCATCCCATGTGTAGACATTGACAGTTATTGGTTTGTTTTGTTCTTCAAACTGATCAATTTGGTCTACACTAACGGGAAAGGATATTCCACTAAAGTTGAGATCATTGCTGTAAGGTTGATAGTTAGACACTCTCTCTGCGTTTTTGCGGATATAATGCAGCCTTGCAAGAACACACCACATAAAACATTTGTTGTCTGTATTCTTTATGTTTAGAACTGCTCTTTTTGCAACTAATGCTGGAGGTAGTGGAATGTAAGCCTTACCAACAATCGGCGCATACTTAGCCTGTTTTAATCTGATCTCTAAGACTTCGCCCTCTGACCAACCAGAGCCTCTCATTTTGGCTTCTTCAGCGGTAGCGTCAAACTGTGCAAGCAGTTCGTCTGCCCAACCGGGTGTTAAGTCATTACGAGAAAGAATAGTCTGTTGTTTAGTCGAGACCCAGACTTCTAGATTTTCTTCATTTATTGTTACATAGTCAATTAAAACAGCTAACATTACTTTAACTGGCGGGTCTATTGTTAGTTTACTTGGAACTTGAGAAATAGCATGAACAACGCTTGCCTGTACGTTTGTTGGATCAATGACTTCTAGATCAATATCATTCAGTGCTCTTGATAAACGCTCTCTCTCAAGCATTCCTTCAAACAATTCGTCCGGTCCTTCATATATCTTATCCATGCTGAGTTTCTTTTCTAACTCAAAATATTTATTTAAATTAAAAAAAAAATACTTAATCAGAATCAATATCAACGGTCTTTTTGTGCTTGGACTCATAAACTAAAGTAAAACACCCTTTGGCGTTGTTACTGTGAGCTGTTTAGAACAGAGTTTAATGTGTCGTTTACTTTTTTTAAGCATTCCTTTTTTATCTGCTCAGGGTCTGGCTGTTGAGAAAAACTTGTCCTCGCCTTTCTTTGAAGATCAAACTTTTGTCTTTTGTAGTCATCAAAATCGGCCTGTAAACGATTAAATTCTTCATCCGTGATGTTTGAGTCAACAAGCGCTTTATTTATTGTCAGTTTAAACGAACTAAGTTTAGCCGTTATTAGTTGAAACCATAGTGTGTGCTTTTGGAGTTTAGTTTTTAATTTTTTGCCAGCCGCACTTACAGCTAATGAACACAGACCAAGAGCTAAAGACAAACCTCCTAGAGGTAAGCTGCGGGTGCGCCTATGCCGTTGCTAAGAGGCCTACACTTGTTCCTGCCGATGCAGCACTTATAGTTGATGCTCCAGTATTAACATATGTAACAGCATTACAGGCAGCAGAATACCTTCGTTTGGTTTTGCTGTATTTTGAAAGGTCCTGCTCTAGTTTTTGTTGCATTTGTGTAATATTGGTTAATCTGAAGGTTTTTATGCTAGGGTTTTCTACTATCTCTTCTCTTGGCGGCGCTGTAGGCACATTTGGATAAACCTGAACAGACATGCTTTTTTAAAATAAAAATAATTTAGTATTGTATATCTTTTAATCTGTTATCTTCAATATTCAGCTGCGCATCATATATTAAAAACAAATGTACATTAAGCGGTTTATCGGCTTCTTCTTCTTTATCAATTTGAATGTTTATTACGTCTCTCACAGTTCTCCCGCTTCCATGCAACTGATTATCCTCTGTTGACCTTAGGTCAATCCATAAACCGTATTTCGTTGTTAAATAATCATCAAGCCTAACATTGTGAAGATGTAAATCTTTAGACACAAGTCAACTGTTGGATTTCTACCCCTCCCGCCTCCAAACAGTTTTCTTATTTCATCAAAATGCTGATAAGGTTAAGCCCGCTAGCGTAGATTTGGTTAGGACTACCCTCAATCGAACATTGTAACTTTCGTTATTTTAGGATTAATAAACTTTTCACTTCCTCTTTTGAACGGTTCCTTCATCTTCACACAGCAATAAAATACCTTTAAGCGATCTTGCTGCGACACTAAAACTAAAATTCCATATAGCGTCTGCCCTGCTTCTGGGATATGTTGTATGATGAATCACTCTTTGGTAATATATTGCTAATTTTGACTGATATTGTTGCTCAATCAGCCCCTTGCTAAATTAGGGTTGCTAACAACGTCAAACTCTAACGAGATGTCAGAAATGCTGTACTTTGCTTCGGTGTCTGATGATTTGATAACGCGTTTGTATTCATTAAAAGTTAGTTCATATGACAATCTGTCTTTTAATGCTCCTTGAAAGTACGGTGCATGCGCTTTTAACAACTAAAAATCTAAGGGGATGGAAAAGCGATTTCCATACGCAAAATTTACAGCTGCATACTTTTTGCCAGTCTTTAATATCTGCGGCGCCTATTCTATGTTTTAGTGCTTCTTCATTTTCGATTCCTTGAAACGCAAGATCAGCCCTTTCTTTCCCCGGTTATCCATAGATCAGAATAGGTTAAAAATATGTCTGCATTGTGTAAAGAAAATATTTCTTGCCCCTCAAGTTTTATAGAAATTTTCTTAACGATTGCCCGCCCCAAATTCTGGACAACTGTCCTGTTTGTGTCTGTTGTTGAAGCGAGTACTATTTTGAAAGAAAAGACGCGCAGAGCCTGGCACAATCACTTATCTGCTCCTAGGTCCGGAAATTTGACAGTAAGAATTTGATCCGCATCAATAGTAGATGGATTATTTGGAACAGTTAATTTTCCCGCTTTTTTTCCCTTCACGCCAAAGGGCTCTTTCAGTCTTCTATGCGGGTCAAGATCGAGCCATATGCTTGTGACATTTTTTTATAAAAAAAAATAAAAAAGTTAATTATTAAAGAAACATGGCAGGCTTTGAAGATGAAGATTATGATGATTTGATCCTGGAGACGACATGAGTGAATGACTCCTTTGGTACAACATCGCTCGGGGCTCTCTTTGCGGCGTGAATTAACAGAAAGTAAGGTCAGATCATTATACCAAAGTTTAGGCCAAGAACCTCCCGAATTTATAGACCCTAATGATTTTGAAGTAAAAGATGACCATTTGTTTGTGAGGAGCGACCAAGGACTTGTTCAGCTTACATCTAAACCAGATCATCAAAGTTTTTAAAAAAGAGTACAATTAGACAAAGGCTCAGTGTGAGCGATCAAAATCGCCTTGGTATTACTAAACCAAAATTAGATAAGGATGCAGTTGCTAAACTTCAAAACACACTGCAGGAACTCCCGACAGATAACCAAATGCAAAACATGGAACTTAAAGAATTAAATCAATCGGCAGACGAATTAATAAATGCAATAGAGCCAGAAACCAGTTTTTCAGAAGAAACAGCATTAAAGACTATACACAACTCACCGCTACCCATGGAGAAATAGCGGCCCTTGATCATGCTTTAAGAAACCATTAGAGGCGAATTAACAAACAATTTAGCAAAACTGGGTGAAATAGATGAGCATATAAAAAGAGAAAAAGAAAAAACTCGTTGAGGCTGATGACGCCAACTTAGGGTCTGATATTAAAGAAAGAATAACCCAAAGACTAAAGATCTTGAACAAGAAAGATCAGCAAGACTAGAAGCGTTGTCTACTAACCGAGAACAATTACGAACTCAAGTGAGCAGAATAAGAGAAACTATCCAAAGAATTTTATATGAAGACACAACGCTAGCAGAAAGAATAAGAACACTGTTTAGAGAGCAAGGAGTCACATTAGAAGCGTTATAACGGCCTTAGGATTTGCAATAAGTACACTGGTGTTGGCTATTACAGGCGGCAGTGGTCAAAGCCCAGTGCCTCCACCTCCATCCCCTTTCCACCTGATAAATCATGGGTAAAAAACAGCTTAAATCATCTTGCGAGTTTATTAAAAAAATTAGCCAGTAAAGCCATGGACGCTTTACCAGGTATATTAGGGGGTATTGTTAGCTGGCTTTTGTCTACTGCAAGCAAAGTAGTTGGCTTTATGGCCGAGCACTTATGGGCATTAGTTCTCTTAATAGTTGGGTTAATATTTAGTAAAATAAAGACGAGTAATCCTAGGCCAGTTAATCCAAGAACAAGCGCTGTCTTTTCATATTCATGGTCATCGCGAACAGAGTCCGCGTCTTCAACAACCTTCGGGCTTTGGGCCACGGGGATTGGATGACTTATTCTTGGGGGTCGACTTGTTTGTTTACTGCTTGCAATATTACTGGCTCAGAATTTATTTCGTTTTTTCCGACCTTCTGTTCATTGCCTGCCACAAGGATTTCATTATTGTAGTTTATTATTGTACCTATCTGGAGTCTGAGGGTCAGAAGGCAACATGTATAAACCAGTGCCAACAGCAAAGTCTACTTTCGATCTTGCGTATTGTAAAACATTTTGGTACCTTTTAATACTTGAAGGCAAATCAACTGTAGAATTAATGGCGTCCTCTAAATTTGCCAAGTACAGTTTTTGTGCGTCAAAACCAGTAGAAGGATCTGTTATGTTCGATCTTGTTTGTGCTTGCGAGCCTAGCAAACACCAAACGTAAGTACGAACAGAGTCGTTTATTCGTTCTATTCCTGCTTTAGTTAGGCCCTTAGAAGTGTCTAAAAAAATGTTGTCCACGCTGTTTTATGCTCTTGCTCTATGGACCCGAGGTGAACGCCTGTGCCTGAAGAGAAAGATGTGTAAGGAGGATTCCAGTCATAGTTATACTTTCTGTGCACGCCCCAATAATATGGGGTGCCTAAGCCATGATTAAGATCCAACTTTTGTCTAAAGTCTGTCTTAACATTAATATTAAATTCGTTACAGATCCTTTCAAAAGCCTTCATGTCTATTCTGTTGCTGAATGGATTAAACGGTTTGTCATTTGGCAATGGCGCTTGCAATTCAGTCAAAATACGTCTGAAGGTGTAATAGAAAATGAAATCTATACACTGACCTCACCAAAGGATCAGGGTGATTTAAATGATCAGCATACGACACTCCCCACCCAGTTGATGCACAAAACACAGCAAAGTTTAACTGGTTCTGATAAAAACTGCATCGGATGACTAAACCACACTTTTGCGATGTAGTCTTTTTTAATAGGGGGGTTAAGATATCTGCTTAATGGAGTACTCACCTTTACTTGAAAGGCATCAGACTGAGTCACAGAAATGTCGAGGGTGTCAGTTGCTATATTTTTAAGATTGTTAGTGCGGCCCCAACAGAAATTTTGCATCTTTAGTATATTTGAACGCGCTCATTTTTATTTCGTTCAAAAATGTTTGTAACAATAACAACTCAAGACCGTCCTTCGTTTTTAGAGCATGCAGTTAAGAAACGATTGCGGAACCAAAACGGTCGCGCTCCATGAAATATTCTACAAAATCGTATGGTTTAATATAACCAAATCCAAGGAGAATAATAAGATTAAAAAAGTTAATAATAGAGGCCAATTAGTTAGCCCGTTAACCATACCCGATGGTTATTACGGGTTTTGCTCGCTAAAAGAAGCAATGAGTAACTTTGACATTGCTCTCAAACTTAACAATGCGAATCTGAAAACAATGTTGACCTTCAAACCTGAAGAAGAAGAAGTAGGGTACTATTTTGATAAAGAGCTAGCTAAAATGTTAGGCTTTACAACTGCCGATCGGTCCGTTCATAGTTTTAGAGTTATGTCAAACAAAACTACTTATGAGGGAGAAAATCCGCTCGATCTTGCATTACATTCATTACTCTATGTTCATTTGGATGAGCTGAGCACTGATGAAAACTTATATGATGGAAGGCCCTCAAACTGTTTTAAGAGCTCTTCCGTCAGGGAAAGCTGCATATTGCGATTATGAAATTATACAATTCCCTAATTTACAGTTTAAAAGATTAGTTTGTGGGAGGGTCGGATCATTTAATTATAAAAATCAAAGACAAAGCGGGGAAAGTTGTGAAATGTGATAACCTGCACATTGTTTTGGAAATAAAATAATAAACTGTACTAAAAAATATGTCGCGGGGGCCAGAAGAATCGGGAGTTACATTAGCGCCTGTGAGGTGTATAACTTTAGAATTAAAAGACCTTGCAGACGTTGCGGACTTTGAACAAAATGGTGAGATAGGCGCTTTGTATGGTTTTGAGTACACTAAAGATGGTGATTATAAACGCAAAGAGGTTGGCGACAGCAAAAAGTTTCCTAAACTAGAATAACTGCGCAATCTAGAGGCAATAATGTTGGCCAGTATGAATATAAAATAGTTCGAAAACCTGACCTCAAATGGCACTTAGAACCATATTTAGAATGGGACATAAAATTTGAATTCATAAGCCCATTTACATTTTTTAGGGCCCTCAAAAAAGTTTCAGAAAAGCATTCAACTCTGGCCCTTTACGTGTAAGTCTTATGCCAGACGACAATAGCCGGAAAGAAATTGAAATAACACCGTATGGGAAAAACAGTACATCCTCCACAGAAAAGAAAAAGGTTTTAAAAAAAGCTTCTACAAAATTACAGTTCTTTCCAAGCAGAAAATTAGGAGACACGTTCACAATGATATTTGAAATTTCTGTCTTTAAAGATGTGGAGAGGGATGGGGTTGTGGGCGTTAGTGACGTCCTTATAAAAGGAATT
This sequence comes from Conus ventricosus, assembly GCA_018398815.1. NCBI lineage: Eukaryota > Metazoa > Mollusca > Gastropoda > Neogastropoda > Conidae > Conus > Conus ventricosus. The sequence goes on along the minus strand of JAFLJL010004161.1, from coordinate 2,401 downwards.
AATATTAGCTGGCAAAACTTAGACGTTAAACGCCTTAACGTACCATCGTCGTTCTTCACAATGGTGAGGATATTAAGATCATAACAACAAGCAACAAAATCAATGTTGACTTAAATAGAAACAATCTTACAGAACTGAATTGGATTAATCTTACACATTTAGGCCTCATAGGGTTTTTTTATACTGAACAAGTTTTGACGGAGAGTATGATAAAAATAATAACTGGATTAGATTAAATTCTGTTATAAAACTATGGAGCAGTTAAACTTTATGATAAAATCCCCTCATTGTTCAATGATTTGTGGGCAGACTGGTTGTGGAAAAACAATATTTGTCCTAGACTTATTACAAACAGTTTATCGCTATAATTTTGATCATATTGTGATTTTCTGTCCAACAATTAAAAGGAACAAAGCATATCATGATAGAAGGTTTATATGGACAGACAATGACGTATATTTAGTTAATCCTAGCACAAACTGAGTGAGTGTTTAGAATACTTTTATAAAGTGTTTGAAGGAAAGCAGACACTCTTTATTATAGATGATGTTCAGCAGAAAAGATATAGTTAAAAAGAGAAACACTTTGTCAAAGCTGGCTTTCAGCGGAAGACATGATAGGATAAGTGTGTGGATTTTATGCCAGAAATATAACTCAGTTTTAAAAGACTTTAGAGAACAGTTAAAGACTGTAGTGTTATTTCACATGAAAGACAGAGACTCATTTGAAGAATGTTTGCGCGAAAATGATGTTATTGAAAATGATCAAGAAAAACACAGGATTAAGCAAAAATTAAATCTAAAAAGTTTAGTAAATTAGTATTGAAAACGGACAATCCTACACAATATGTTTGTTTGTAGGGCAGTTATTTTTTGGTTATTGAAGTCTTACTTGTCAGAGAACGGAGAAATGCAGGTTCTAGAGTCGCCCGGTCGAAACTGGTTAGACCGGGTGAGCTAGAACCTGCATTTCTCCGTTCTCTGGGCGATACGATGTCTGAGAGAGACAGGGAATCATGAAAAGGATGGAGCGAGTCTTAATTCGGATGCAGGTATTTGCATCAAGGAGTGAAAGAATTATTTATTTTCCTGGTCTGGATTTTGGGTTAATGTACTGTGAAGGCCATGACTTATAGAGCCTTGACTGAACCAGTTTATCTCTCAGTGTAAAGAGAGATACATGTAAAAAATCTGTTTATAAATTGTTTGATGTGACTTAGTAAAGTGTTTTTCCCCGAAGGAGGGGAAGAAGAAAAAACATTCGGTAGTGCGCCTTTTGGTTGATTGGAAAGATTGCGTGTGCGTATGGAGTAATGCTGTCATGAATGCGCGTGTGCAAAAGTGACAGTGTGACATTTATTTACATCAGTTAAAAAATAACCAATCTTACATAATGGCAAGTATTGTAACTTGCTGCTTCCATGTTCAGCTCCCCCCCCCCCCCCCTGTTCAGCTCCCAAAGAAATCTTCCATATGGTGGGTGTTGTGTAACATGACTGCTTTTATGTTCAGCTCCAAGAAATCTTACATATGGTGGGTATTGTAACATGACTGCTTCCATGTGGACAATAGAGCTGAGGCCTCAGTATACTAATACAATCCTTTTACTTTAGTTCCTCTTATGGTGGTGTAACCCAACCTTCATTTGCTGCAAACAAACCTCCCTCATATCAACTGACCAGACAAAATCTCTTCATGCATCTGCTTTTCATCGATTTAGCAACAGTCTGCTAGTCTGTCTATCTGTTTGTCTGTCTGTTGGTCTGTTTATCTGTTTGTCTGTCTGTTAGTCTGTATTTGTGTATCCTGTTAACTTGACCTTTATGTGTGTGTGTGTGTGTGTGTGTTGTTGTTGTTTTGTTGTTGATGATTTACAGTCTGTTCACACTTGGTGATATTAGGCTTTATGGGGGGGGGGGGGGGGGGGAGGAGGAGGACAGGGGGAGGAAAAGGTGAGAAAATAATGTCAAGAACAGTACAAATAAAATATAAACTACACTATCATAATTATAAAAATATGCTAATTTGAGATTGAGAGATAATTTTTGCAACCTCAACAACTTCTGAACTGAAAGAAACAGCGTGAACCGGTTTAGATTTAGAAATTTCAATGTTTGCTTTTGATTAAAATGAGGCAATGGAAAAGTATATGTTCACCAGATAATGGCTTAGAACATGCACACGCTATATTTTGGGAATATTTGGTCTTCCAAGAGTTCAACGTATCTTGTATATTAAACCAGAAATATGTCTAGGATATGTTTCCATTACACATTTATCTTGAGACTTCTCAATTCGGAAACAGCTTTCCAATACGAATGTTATATATCTAACTTCAAATTATTTTTTGCAGCATTGCCCAATACCCTGGTCTGGTAGTTACTGTATTTCATTCCAATTTT
>JAFLJL010004160.1:0-16667 GCA_018398815.1 Conus ventricosus | reverse complement strand
GGCACAACATGTTGAAGGCCATGCGGTTACTATTTATAGACAAGAACCCCAGTAGTGATGACGTTGTGCCCATGTGATCAGCAACCAAAATGGCGCATTGGATGTGCATGCATTCCCTACTTGTGAAGTGAAATAAATTATTTGCACCCACAAGTGGGGCAGGACAGGTCAAAGTGGGCAGGTGAGGGTGTCTTACGTCTCTTTGCATCGAGAAGAACCGAAACACCCGAAAAAGTGCGTACAAACAGCCCCATGAATTTCGTACTCTAAAGTACATGTTTACCTTGGGCTAAATTGTTTTTAGGATTTGACAAGCCTAGAACTTAATTTAAACTTTATCAAAACCTGATTTGGTTAACCTAAAGCTTAGACTGGATAATTCAAAGAAATTAGGAATATTTTGTTCACATTGTTTTCGTACATGTTTGCTGGGAGATAAGCAAATGTTTGGAGTTTCTATTATGAGTATCTTCCCTTTTGAATATCTACTTTGGTGCCAGTTTCTTTCTTTGGAACATGAAAGTGGAAAGAGGGAGTTGAATTTTCATAACAAGTTTATGAAAATTCTTTGGAGTAATGATTTCCGATCAGAAAACATATTCATTGTACTTTTAATTTTGATGAATTTGTGAGTCTGGAAACTGGTTAATATTTATAAGAGAATTGACGTCATTATGTAGCCCAGTTGTCAGTTGGGTTAATAATTGTTACTTGTGACTCTGGAATGAGGTTTGTCTGCTGTAGGACTATGAAGAGTGGTGCGGACGTTAAATGATGCTTAAAGTATAGCGGACTGGGACATGTCTTTCCTCTTAGTGTTTAGAGAACACAGTCTTAGGAGGTTTATCTTATGTCTATAGCTCCTAGCTGGAGGGGGAACATAGTTGCTGACTGGAGATCTGGCTGAAGGAACGACATAGACATCTGTCGGCTGGTGGGGTGCGGCCGAAGAAGGGCAGAGAGAGTTGCTACTGCTGTGGGAGGGGACGCGGAGGTCCTCCCCAGCTTGGTGTCTCGCCCAGGGGTGGCTGGAGTCGAAACCAAAGAAAACCCCTTTGTGCTGAGTGTGCGAAGTATTGTACTGTGAAACACAGAAACTGGGGAATTTGAACTGGATCTGTGTTAACTTACAAGTATGTATGTAACTTGGCGTGAACTCTGTTGTTGGGAGGAAACAAGATAATATTAATTAAATCAATGTCCTTTCTGGGATGCCCACTCAAAACTATATGTCTGCAGAATGTGAGTGTGGTGAGGAAGTGTATGAATGAGACTGGGGAAAAGTAGAACACACACAACACTGTCACTATTCTCTTCTTTATCCTTCCTCTCTTTCACGCTCTCTGTGACAGGAATGAAGAAGGGTGGGTGGGGGATGAAGAAGAGTGGGTGGGGGATGAAGAAAAGTGGATGAAGAAGAGTGGGTGGGTGATAAAGAAGAATGGGTGGAAGGGGGGGGATGAACAAGAGTGGGTGGGGGATGGGATGAAGAAGAGTTGGTGGGGGAGGGGATGGAGGACAGTGGGTGTGTGATGAAGAAGAGTGGGTGGGGGTTAATAAGAGTGGGTGGGGGATGAAGAAGAGTGGGTGGGGGATAAAGAAGAATGGGTGGAAGGGGGGGGGGGGATGAACAAGAGTGGGTGGGGGATGGGATGAAGAAGAGTTGGTGGGGGAGGGGATGGAGGACAGTGGGTGTGTGATGAAGAAGAGTGGGTGGGGGGATGAAGAAGAGTGAGGGGATGAAGAAGAGTGAGTGGGGGGATAAAGAAGAGTGGGTGGGGGGGATGAAGAAGAGTGGGCGGGGGGGATGATGAAAAGAGCTGTCTTCATTTAGTCATTTCCCGTATCATCCAGTCAATATTGTTCACTCAGTTTTTTTTTACTTCCTTCATTCTCTTTATTTCTCGCGCAGGGTGCATGCTATGTGTAATGTGATACCAACAGCCAAACTGGCCTTCTCTTCTGAAGGTTGGTGATGGGATTTTACGTGTATGCAAGATGCCATGCGTGCATTCACGCACGGAACCTCGGTTAATAGTCTCATTCGAAGGACTATTCGGGAAATGGAGTCAGAATCAATGTTAACTCAGAAGGAAAAAAAAAACGCTGTACCGAAAGAGCCTGGAGAAGATTCGAACCCGCAACCCCAGGATCACCAAGATTTTGAGTCTGGCGCTCTACCACTGAGCTATTCTGGTTCCGCATATATACTGACACTTATCAAATTCTCTGAAAATATTAGTTTAGAGCTTTAGTACCTGCTGGGAAACAAAGATAGTTTTACTTCCCGGGAAATAGCCATGTGCGTCTAAGAAAAGCCACCATCACCACCACCACTATCACCACTACCACCACTACCACCACCACCACCACAACAACAACAACAACAACAATAACAATTACAACACTTTCCCCAAACAGACAGAACAGACAAAACTTCAACACCATACATGTGTAACTGAAAAAAAAGGTTTTACGAATTCTTTTCACGAATGGGTTGTGAGCATGTGCATGTGTGCCCTGCAATACTCACGTTTGTAAGCTTGAGGTCTAACTTGATAAAATAACACAAACGGTCTCTCTCTCTCTCTCTCTCTCTCTCTCTCTCTCTCTCCAATCCTCGAACACGCACACGCGCAGGCACGTTTTCGCTTGCGTGCCAAATTGTTCAATGGTGGGCGATCAACTGTGGCAACAGAGCCTACTCCACTAACGACCAACATGGTGTACGTTTCAAAGCCTCAGCGGAAGGAGATCGTACCACTCGCTGCATCTTCGACATTATAATTTGAGCAGGAGTGGCAGTTTCCTCTAATGACCCGCTGGTCATTGATCTAGGGAACAGCCGTGGATAGGGGTCAGAGCGGGTGGGAGAATGAAGAAGAGTGGGTGGGGGAGGGGATGGAGAACAGTGGGTGGGGGATGAAGAAATGTGGGTGGGAGGATGAAGAAGAGTGGGTGGGGGATGAAGAAGAGTGGGTGGGGATGAAGAAGAGTGGGTGGGGGGATGAAAAAGAGTGGGTGGGGGAGGGGATGAAGAAGAGTGGGTGGGGGATGAAGAGTGGGTGGGGGATGACGAAATGTGGGTAGGGGAGGGGATGAAGAAGAGTGGGTGGGGGAGGGGATGAAGAAGAGTGGGTGGGGGATGAAGAGTGGGTGGGGGATGACGAAATGTGGGTAGGCGAGGGGATGAAGAAGAGTGGGTGGGGGAGGGGATGAAGAAGAGGGGGTGGGGAGATGAAAAGAAGAGTCGGTGGGGGATGAAGAAGAGTGGGTGGGGGATGAAGAGTGGGTGGGGGATGACGAAATGTGGGTAGGGGAGGGGATGAAGAAGAGTGGGTGGGGGATGAAGAAAAGTGGGTGGGGGGTAAAGGAGAATGGAGTGGGTGGGGAATGAAGAAGAGTCGGTGGGGGATGAAGAAGAGTGCGTGGCAGGTTGAAGAAAGTGGATGAGGGATGAAGAAGAGTGGGTGGGGGATGAAGGCGAGTGGGTGGGGATGAAGGAGAGTGCGTGGGGGTTGAGGAAGAGTGGGAAGGGATGAAGAAGAGAGGGTGGGGGATGAAGAAGAGAGGGTGGGGGATGAAGAAGAGTAAGTGGAGGATGAAGAAGAGTAGAGTGGGTAGGGGGATGAATAAGAGTGGGTGGGGGATGAAGAAGAGTGGGTGGGAGGATGAAGAAGAGTGGAGTGGGAGGGGGAATGAAGAAGAGTGGGTGGGGGATGAAGAAGAGTGGGTGGGGGGTTGAATAAGAGTGGTAGGGGATGAAGACGAGTGGGTGGGTGATGAAGAAGAGTGGGTGGGTGATGAAGAAGAGTGGGTGTGGGATGAAGAAGAAGAGTGGGTAGGTGGATGAAGAAGAGTGGTTGGGGGGATGAAGAAGAGTGGGTGTTGGATGAAGAAGAGTTGGTGGGGGATGAAGAAGAGTGGGTGGGGGGTGAAGAAGAGTGTGTTGGGGTTGAGGAAGCGTGGGTGGGGGATGAAGTAGAGTGAGTGGGGTGATGAAGAATGGGTGGGGGATGAAGAAGAGTGGGTGGGAGATGAAGCAGAGTGGGTGGGAGATGACGAAGAGTGGTTGGAAGATGAAGAAGAGGGGGTAGGGTATGAAGAAGAGTGGGTAGGGGATAAAGAAGAGTGGGTGAGAGGATGAAGAAGAGTGGGGGAAAAGATAGAGAACAGTGGGTGGGGGATGAAGAAATGTGGGGGGGGGGGGGTGAAGAAGAGTGGTGGGGGATAAAGAAGAGTGGTTGGGTGGATGAAGAAGAGTGGGTGAGGGGATGAAGAGGAGTGGGTGGGGGAGAGGATTAAGAAGAGTGAGTGGGGGCGAGGGGATGGAGAGCAGTGGGTGTCGGATGAAGGAGAGTGGGTGGGGATGAAGAAGAGTGGATGGGAGGATGAAGAGAAGTGGGTTGGGGATGAAGAAGAGTGGGTGTGGGGATGAAGAAGAGTGGGTGGGAGGATGAAGAAAAGTGGGTGGGGGATGAAGAAGAGTGGGTGGGGGATGAAGAAGAGTGGGTGGGGATGATGAAAAGTAGGTGAGGGATAAAGAAGAGTGGGTGGGGGGAAGAAGAAGATTGGATGGGTGGGGGGTGAAGACTAATGGGGGGGGGATGAAAAAGAAAAGTAGGTGGGGGATGAAGACGAGTGGATGTGGGGGGGGGGGGTGAAGAAGAGTGGGTGGGGGATGAAGAAGAGTGGGTAGAGGGATGAAGAAAAGTGGGTGGGGGAAGGAAAAGAGTGGGTCGGGGGATGAAGAAGAGTGGGTGGGGGGTGAAGAAGAGTGGATGAGAGGAGGTGAAGAAGAGTGGGTGGGGATGAAGAAGAGTGGGTAGGGGATGAAAAGGGTGGGTAGGGAGTGAAGAAGAGTGTGTGGGGGTTGAGGAAGAGTGGGTGGGGAAAGAAGTAGAGTGGGTGTGGTGATGAAGAGTGGGTGGAGATGAAGAAGAGTGGGTGGGAGATGAAGAAGAGTGGGTGGGTGATGAAGAGTGGGTGGGGGTGGGGGATGAAGAAGAAGAGTGGGTAGGGGGATGAAGAAGAGTGGGTGGGGGGATGAAGAAGAGTGGAGTGGGTAGGGGGATGAAGAAGAGTGCGTGGCAGGTTGAAGAAGAGTGGATGGGGAATGAAGAAGAGTGGGTGGGGGATGAAGAAGAGTAGAGTGGGTAGGGGGATGAATAAGAGTGGGTGGGGGATGAAGAAGAGTGGGTGGGAGGATGAAGAAGAGTGAGTGGGAAGGGGATGAAGAAGAGTGGGTGGGGGGAGGAAGACGAGTGGATGGGGAGGGGTGAACAAGAGTGGGTGGGGGATGAAGAAGAGTGGGTGGGTGGTGAAGAAGAGTGGATGGGAGGGGGTGAAGAAGAGTGGGTGGGGGATGAAGAAAAGTAGGTAGGGGATGAAGAAGAGTGGGTGGGGGATGAAAAGGGTGGGTAGGGGGGTGAAGAAGAGTGTGTGGGGGTTGAGGAAGAGTGGGTGGGGAATGAAGTAGAGTGTGTGGGATGATGAAGAGTTGGTGGGGGTTGAAGAAGAGTGCGTGGGAGATGAAGAAGAGTGGGTGGGGTGATGAAGAGTGGGTGGGGGTGGGGATGAAGAGAAGAGTGGGTAGGGGGATGAAGAAGAGTGGGTGGGGGATAAAGAAGAGTGGGTGGGAAATGCAGAAGGCGGGTGGAAATGAAGAAGAGTGGGTGGGGGATGAAGAAGAGTGAGTGGGTAGGGGGATGTAGAAGAGTGGGTGGGAGGATGAAGAAGAATGGGAGGGAATGAAGAAGAGTGGAGTGGGTAGGGGGATGTAAAGAGTGGGTGGAAGATGAAGAAGAATGGGTGGGGGATGAAGAGAGTGGGTGGGGGATGAAGGAGAGTGGGTAGTGGTGATGAAGAAGAGTGCGTGGCAGGTTGAAGAAGAGTGGATGAGGGATGAAGAAGAGTGGATGGGGGATGAAGGCGAGTGGGTGGGGGATGAAGAAGACTGCGTGGCAGGTTAAGGAAGAGTGGGTGGGGGATGAAGAAGAGTGGGTAGTGGGATGAAGAAGAGTGCGTGGCAGGTTGAAGAAGAGTGGACGAGGGATGAAGAAGAGTGGATGGGGGATGAAGGCGAGTGGGTGGGGGATGAAGACGACTGCGTGGCAGGTTGAGGAAGAGTGGGTGGGGGATGAAGAAGAGTGGGTAGGGGGATGAAGAAGAGTGCGTGGCAGGTTGAAGAAGAGTGGACGAGGGATGAAGAAGAGTGGATGGGGGATGAAGGCGAGTAGGTGGGGGATGAAGAGACTGCGTGGCAGGTTGAGGAGGAGTGGGTGGGGGATGAAGACGAGTGGGTAGGGGGATGAAGACGAGTGGGTGGGGGATGAAGAAGAGTGAGTGGGGGATGAAGAAGAGAGGGTGGGAGATGAAGAGAGTGAGTGGGTGATGAAGAAGAGTAGAGTTGGTAGGGGGATGAAGGCGAGTGGGTGGGGGATGAAGAAGAGTGGGTGGGAGGATGAAGAAGAGTGGAGTGGGAAAGGGGATGAAGAGGAGTGGGTGGGGGGTTGAAGAAGAGTCGGTAGGGGATAAAGAAGAAGAGTGGGTAGGGGGATGAAGAAGAGTGGGTGGGGGGATGAAGAAGTGTGGGTGTGAGATGAAGAAGAGTTGTTGGGGATAAAGAAGAGTGGGTGGGGGGTGAAGAAGAGTGTGTTGGGGTTGAGGAAGCGTGGGTGGGGGATGAAATAGAGTGAGTGGGGTGATGAAGAGTGGGTGGGGGATGAAGAAGAGTTGGTGGGAGATGAAGAGGAGTGGGTGGGAGATGACGAAGAGTGGTTGGGAGATGACGAAGAGTTGATGGGAGATGAAGAAGAGTGGGTGGGGGGATGAAGAAGGGTGGGTGGGAAATGAAGAAGAGTTGGTGGGGGATGAAGAAGAGTGGAGTGGGTAGGGGGATGAAGAAGAGTGGGTGGGAGGATGAAGAAGAATGGGTGGGAGGATGAGAAGAGTGGAGTGGGTAGGGGGATGAAGAAGAGTGGGTGGGGATGAAGAAGAGTGGGTGGGGTATGAAGAAGTGTGGATGGGGGATGAAGGAGAGTGTGTTGGGCATGAAGAAGATTGCGTGGCGGGTGAAAGAAGAGTGGGTGGTGGATGAAGAAGAGTGGGTGGGGGATGAAGTAAAGTGGGTGAGGGATGAAGAAGAGTAGAGTGGGTAGGGGCATGACGAAGAGTGTGGGGGATGAAGAAGAGTGGGTGGAGGATGAGGAAGAGTGGAGTGGGAAGGGGGATGAAGAAGTGGGAAGGTGGGGTGATGAAGAGTTGATGGGGGTGGGGGATGAAGAAGAAGAGTGGGGTAGGGGGATGAAGAAGAGTTGGTGGGGGGGTTAGAAGAGTGGGTGGGAAATGAAGAAGAGTGGGTGGGGATGAAGAAGAGTGGAGTGGGTAGGGGGATGATAAGAGTGGGTGGGAGGATGAAGAAGAATGGGTGGGAGGATGAAGAAGAATGGGTGGGAGGATGAAGAAGAGTGGAGTGGGTAGGGGATGAAGAAGAGTGGGTGGGGGATGAAGGAGAGTGCGTGGCAGATTGAAGAAGATTGGATGACGGATGAAGAAGAGTGGATGGGGGATGAAGGCGTGTGGGTGGCGGGTTGAAGAAAAGTGGGTGGGGGATGAAGAAGAGTGGGTGGGGGATGAAGAAAGGGGGTGGGGGATGAAGAAGAGTGAGTGGGGGATGAAGAAGAGTGAGTGGGGGATGAAGAAGGTGAGTGGGGGATGAAGAAGAGCAGAGTGGGTAGGGGGGTGAAGGCGAGTGGGTGGCAGATGAAGAAGACTGCGTGGCGGGTTGAGGAAGATTAAGTGGGGGATGAAGAAGAGTGCATGGGGGATGAAGAAGAGTGGTGTGGGAAGGGGATGAAGAAGAGGGGTGTGGGAAGGGGATGAAGAAGAGTGGGTGGTGGAGGGACGAAGAATGGGTGGGTGATGAAGAAGAGTGGGTGTGGATGAAGAAGAAGATGGTAGGTAGGGAATGAAGAAGAGTGGGTAGGGGGATGAAGAAGAGTGGGTGGGGGATGAAGAAGAGTTGGTGGGGGATGAAGAAGAGTGGGTGGGGGTGAAGAAGAGTGTCTTGGGGTTGAGGAAGCGTGGGTGGGGGATGAAGAAGAGTGGGTGTGGTGATGAAGAGTTAATGGGGTGCGGGATGAAGAAGAAGAGTGGGTAGGGGGATGAAGAAGAGTGGGTGGGGGATGAAGAAGAGTGGGTGGGGGATGAAGAAGTGTGAGTGGGTAGGGGGATGAATAAGAGTGGGTTGGAGATGAAGAAGAGTGGGGGGAGGATGAAGAAGAGTGGAATGGGAAGGGGGTGAAGAAGAGTGGGTGGGGGATAAAGAAGAGTTGGTGGGGGGTGAAGAAGAGTGGCTAGGGGATGAAGAAGAGTGGGTAGGAGATGACGAGAGTGGTTGGGAGATGAAGAAGAGTTGGTGGGTGATGAAGAGTTAATGGGGTGCGGGATGAAGAAGAAGAGTGGGTGGGTGATGAAGAAGAGTGGGTAGGAGATGACGAAGAGTGGTTGGGAGATGAGAAGAGTTGTGGGGGTGGGGGATGAAAGAGAAGAGTGGGTAGGGGGATGAAGAAGAGTGGGTGGGGGATGATGAAGAGTGGGTGAGAGTTGAAGAAGAGTGGGTGGGAGATGACGAAGAAGGGGTTGGGAGATGAGGAAGAGTGGGTGTGGTGATGAAGAGTTAATGGGGGTGCGGGATGAAGAAGAAGAGTGGGTGGGTGATGAAGAAGAGTGGGTGCGGGATGAAGAAGAAGAGTGGGTAGGGGGATGAAGAAGAGTGGGTTGGAAATGAAGAAGAGTTGGTGGGGGATGAAGAAGAGTGGAGTGTGTAGGGGATGAAGAAGAGGGGGTGGGAAATGAAGAAGAGTGGGTGGGAGGATGAAGAAGAGTGCTTGGGGGGTTGAAGAAGAGTGGGTGGGGGATGAAGAAGAGTGGGTGGGGGATGAAGAAGAGTGGATGGGGGATGAAGAAGAGTGGGTGGGGGATGAAGAAGAGTGGGTGGGGGATGAAGAAGAGTGGGTGGAGGATGAAGAAGAGTGGGTGGGGGATGAAGAAGAGTGGGTTGGGGGGATGAAGAAGAGTGGGTTGGGGGGATGAAGAAGAGTGGGTGGGGGATGAAGAAGAGTGGATGGGGGATGAAGAAGAGTGGGTGGGGGATGAAGAAGAGTGGGTGGGGGATGAAGAAGAGTGGGTTGGGGGGATGAAGAAGAGTGGGTGGGGGATGAAGAAGAGTGGGTGGGGGATGAAGAAGAGTGGGTGGGGGATGAAGAAGAGTGGGTGGGGGGTGAAGAAGAGTGGATGGGGGATGAAGGAGAGTGTGTGGGGGATGAAGAATATTGCGTGGCGGGTTGACGAAGAGTGGGTGGGGGATGAAGAAGACTGGGTGGGGGAGGAAGAAGAGTGGGTGGTTGATGAAGAAGAGTAGGTGGAGGATGAAGAAGAGTGGGTGGAGGATGAGAAGAGTGGGTGGACGTTTGAAGAAGAAGAGTAGGTGGAGGTTGAAGAAGAGTGGATGGGGGATGAAGAAGAGTGGGTGGGGGATGAAGAAGAGTGGTTGGAGAATGAAGAAGAGTTGGTGGAGGATGAAGAAGAGTGGGTGGGGGAATGAAAAAGAGTGGGTTGGGGGGATGAAGAAGAGTGGGTGTGGGATGAAGAAGAGTGGGTGGGGGGATGAAGAAGAGTGGGTGTGGGATGAAGAAGAGTGGGTGGGGGATGAAGAAGAGTGGGTGGGGGATGAAGAAGAGTGGGTGTGGGATGAAGAAGAGTGGAAGGGGGATGAAGATGAAGAGTGTCCTGGGGATGAAGAAGAGTGGGTGGGTAGGTAAAAATTTGGACATCTGACGACCACCGTTTAAAATTGTGCAGTCAGCACTTGCAGACGACATATCATGTTCTCACTTTAGTTTTACCGGTGACCTACATACACTGCTGTGCTATCGACCTACTATGGTAGTGGTTATGTTGCTTAAAGCCGTCCGCAAAGGGCTACTACTGTATGGTGTCGACTTTGTTGATCAGACTGCTGGGAAAAAGCAAAAACAACGACAATAACAACAGCAACAACAAATGAATACATAAAATCAAAAAAGAAAACCAATGAACGATGAATAACAAATGAATAGATAAATACATACATAAATAAATAAATAAATAAATAAAGTAAAGAGGCATCGCAGACTCATGCGAAAAGCAAAAACAACAACAACAAATAGACAAATGACTAAAACAAATGAACGAATAAATAACAAATAAATCAATTAATTAATATAACTAGTAATATATAGATAAACAGATAGATGAATGAATAAGTAATACATAAAGTGCGAAGGTGTCTCAGACTACTGGAAAAAAAAGCAAAAACAACATCAAATTTAATAAATATAAGTAAATAAATAAACAAATGAATGAATGAATAAATAAATAAACAAGTGAACGAAATGAAACCAAACCATACCAAACCCAAACCAAACCAAACCATACCAAACCAAACCAAACCAAAACCCTACCAAACCAAACCAAACCAAACCAAACCATACCAAACCATACCAAACCAAACCATACCAAACCAAAACCAAACCAAACTGAACCCAAAACCAACCAAACAACTAACAAAGAAACAAAACCCAGTAAACAAATACGTATATGTTTAACAAATGGATCTTTAGTTTTATCCAGAACCCCGGTTATAAAATGAAATGAATTTAGCCCAAAGATCTATGTTTGCCTGTGGTGCGTTTTCAAGCGGAGTGGTATCAGATTCATAAATTCGGCTCTCTTTCTTTCCCGCTTGTTAACTGTCTCCGTGGATATAACTTTAATGGCGAAAAACTATATCTGTAGGGAAAATGTGCTAATGCTGGGCCAAGGTGTTGTTGTTGTCGTTGTTGTTGTTGTTGTTGTTGTTGATGGTGTTGTTGTTGTTGTTGTTGTTGTTGATGGTGTTGTTGGTGTTGTTGTCGTTGTCGTTGTTGTTGTTGTTGTTGTTGTTGTTGCTGTTGCTGTTGTTGTTGTTGTTGTTGTTGTTGTTGTTGTTGTCGTCGTTGTTGTTGTCGTTGTTGTTGTTGTTGGTGTTGGTGTTGGTGTTGTTGTTGTTGTTGTTGTTGCTGTTGTTGTTGTTGATGGTGCTGTCGTTGTTGTTGTTGTTGTTGTTGATGGTGTTGTAGTTGTTGTTGTTGTTGTTGTTTTGTAAAGAAGTCACGGTTAACTGCGTGGTGTCAATTGCAAAACAGAAATTGTTAGGCGATTATACAACTATTGCCAAACGCTTTGCACAAATTAAATATTTTTGATTGTTCTTCTTTATCTTTTTTTTTATTGAATAAAATCGATTGTTCAAAGCAAAAAAAGAAAAAAGTGGCTCAGTGTTGGAAGACCTTTCTATAACGTGTGTGTGTGTGTGTGTGTGTGTGTGTGTGTGTGTGTGTGTGTGTGTGTGTGTGTGTGTGTGTGTGTGTTCCACACATAGCAAAAGCGTTCAGGACACAAGGCTTTTTTTTGTAGCAGCAGGTGCAAATCCGTATGTATAATACAGAATCAATCTGTCAAAAATGATCCTCAGCAATAGACATGTATCAGCACAAAGAAGAGGAAACTATTTAAAATAATCTATACTGGTTCAAATAAGATAAGAAACATGCAGCAGCGTTAACATCTGGTTTGATGGTCTCCATTTCTCTTCTTCTTCTTCTTCTTCTTCTTCTTCTTCTTTTTATAGGAAAAGGGACATCACCACTGAGAGAAAATAAACTAGAGTCATTTGACTAGCACACTGAAGGACTTTAGTTTAATTCAGTAGCTCCTTCTTTTCCTTCAGCAGTAAGCACGAAGTTTTGACAATTGTCCTTACATTATGCGGCGAGGGACCTTGTGAGAAAATAAAGTCTCTCTACATGTCAGCTATCCTAGCGTTACATCATTCATGTCAAAGTCCTGCAGTTTCAGAGGGATAACTTTGAGCGCTTCATGCAGGAATGCCATCTCTTTGTCTGCTGGACTTGGGACCCTCCGCCCACATGACGTCAGTATCCAAAAATAGCATGTTGCCTATCCACCTCCACAACACAGGCCTGCAGTACTCTCCACAGACACACTATCGCGTTAGTCAAGATTTACCTCATGTATATGTTATAGGTATTCTCCCTTCCCCCTTAGTTTAGTATCTTCGTTTCCATTATTAGTCTATTTTTCACTTACGGGTCTAGTTTGCTTTTTTTGTTGTTGTATTATTTTGGTTTTCTTTTAGATATATACTTCCTCTTTTACATATACTTTTATTCTGTTCTTTTCATTTTGTTTCTGTTTCAAAGACACTGTTAGCCTTTTTTTCTCATTGACCAGTTTCATTCGTTTCAACATATTTATTACAATTATTGTTACTATTTTGGTCTTTCAATTTTCTTGTTCTCATCGCTAGTAACAGTGGTATCATCATTATTCATCATCATCATCATCATCATCATCATCATCATCATCATCATTATTATATTATCATATTTACGGTTGTTATCATCATCATCATCATCATCATCATCATCTCATCATCATCATATTATTATTATTATATTATCATATTTACGGTTGTTTCATCATCATCATCATCATCATCATCATCATCATCATCATCATCATTACCATCACTATCATTATGATCATCATCATTATTATCATTATTATTACCATTAACTTTTTCATTATTATCATTATCATCATCATTATAATTATTATCGTTTTGTTGTTGTTAGTGTTCTCATTATTATTATCATCATTGTTAATATAGTTTTCTTATTTTAATCCGTGTCTTCTCCGCTTCAAACTCTTCCTTCTTCTGTTCATTTCCATTCCGTACTTTTCGTTCTTTCACCACAGGCCAATATTCTGCACTCAGATCGAAGAGGTAAGTGACTGTCTGTTCTTTGTTTGTATTGTTTTAAATATTATTGCATTTTGTTAGGCAGGACAGCAGCGAGAAATCGAGCATCGCATCTACCTCGATCGTATGCGTTTTGTGTCAAAACAGTGAAGATTCACAAACGTGCGGTCACTGTTTCGTCAAATAGTTTGTTATCATATGAAATATTATGTCAACGGCCAGACGTGGCCTTAAATATCTGAGGTTTCATTTACGTGTCAAGCCATATCTTCTTCTTCTTCTTCTTCTTCTTCTTCTTCTTCTCTTCTTCTCTCCTCCTCTCCTCCTCCTCTTCTTCTTTCTTCTTCTTTCTTCTTCTTCTTCTTCTTCTTCTCTTCTTCTTCTTCCTCCTTCTTCTCTCTCCTCTCTCTCTCTCTCTCTCTCTCTCTCTCTCTCTCTCTCTTCTCTCTCTCTCTCTCTCTCTCTGAATAGAAAATTGGTACAATTTCAAGAAAAGACTGTATTTTCGGTGTGGCAGAAACAGTTAATCTTGCTTAGGCTGCAAGGAAAAGAACTACTAAATTTTTTTGTGAGAAAGAAAGGAAAAAAACCCACTGAGATGAAAGAGAGAGAAAATAGAAATTTGAAAGCAGAGAAAGAGAGAAAAGGAAAAGAAAAGCCTAAGACAGACAGAGAGAGAGAGAGAGAGAGAGAGAGAGAGAAGAGACAGACAGACAGACAGAGACAGACAGACAGACAGACAGACAGACAGACAGACAGGCAGGCAGAGTGAGGGAATGGAAGAGAGAAGAGAGAGAGAGAGAGAGAGAGAGAGAGAGAGAGAGCCAGACAGACAGACAGACAGACAGGCAGACAGAGTAGAGGGAATGGAAGAGAGAGAGAGAGAGAGAGAGAGAGAGAGAGAGAGACAGAGACAGACAGACAGTAAGGAAGAGAGAGAGGAGATGAGGAAGAGAGAGAGAGAGAGAGAGAGAGAGGAAGACAGACAGACAGACAGACAGACAGACAGACAGAGTAGAGGGAATGGAGAAGACAGACGGACAGACAGACAGACAGAGTAGAGGGAATGGAAGAGGGAGAGAGAGAGAGGGGGGGGGATGGAGTTGGGATCGGGTGGGGGGGCTGTGAAGGTAGGGAGGGGTGGGGGGGAGAGGAGGGGGGAGGAGGAGGGGGGGGAGCTGCGTCCGGTCCAAAATGAGGCGAGAACGGTCAATAAGTGACATGAGCCATGTCTGAATCCGCCTGCATTGGGGGTCGGTTGCCAGTGGCAGGCTGTATAAAACGCTTGGGATCACCTTGCCTGCTGTGCATTCGTCTCTGCTCCAAAAGCTGAACCTTTCGCCACCTTCACTGGGGGTAAGTCCACGGTGACTGCTTTTGAACTGCATGTGACGCTTCTGCGTCTTTTTCCAGCAAGCTGATGTGATCAAAATGACTGAATGATGAATAGTTAGTAGCAAAGGGAGGCGACTGCAGGCGGAAATCCAAACGAATCTTGTAATGTTTATGTAATAAATCCGTCAAGCATGAACAAACGAATCATAAGACAAAACACGACGCGTTTCGGCCTCTTAGGTCTTCTTCAGGCAAGACATATAACCTCAGGTCAACGACAATGAAGAAAAAGCAATCAATTACCTGGTCACATTCGGCGCAAGGTGAGCGTGGAATGTGATAAGTGATTACTTTTTCTTCGTTTCCGTGGTCCTCAGTGTGGGTTATCTTGCCTGAAGATGACCAGGGGGTTAAAACATGTCGTGTTTTTTTTTTTTTTTTTTTTTTTTTTGCCTTGTGATTCGGTTGTTCATGCTTGGTGGATTTATCACAAAAACGTTTAAAGGTGAATCATGAATGTGAAAATGATCAGTTTTGTACTTGTTGAATAACATCCAGTGGTACTTGATGAACAACATCCAGTACATTCTGCCGTTAAGTGACAGTTACTATCTTAACAGATACAGAGGATAGACATTTTTGTCGATGTTGTTTTATTGAAGAAGCTGTTTTTGAAGTTAACAATAGCTTTATTCATTGAATAGGGTAGGTTGATATTGAGAGGGAGAATTTGAAAGCTGTAATCAAGTGCTTGAGCGTGTTGACAACTTACTTAAAAAAATCTAAACTGTTGGTTAATTAGACATTTCGTTGCCCTAGTTTGGAAAGAACGGCTGTCTCAAGTATTCAGGATATCATAGACTGCATAGGTCATTGTCGGTGAGACATTCTGCACACTTGACATGCATATCTCTGAACACCTGGTCGACAAATGCCATCACTGACCTAAACCACTCATTCTGCACGTGAGCCGTCCCCAACACAACGAAGTCATGTCAAAGTTCCGGCGCTTGGGCAATGACAGAGAGAGACAGCATTTAGCCCAGCATGCAGGGATCCCATTTCACTGCCAGACTAGGGGAGAGAATGTAAATATGCGGGTTCAAGACCACCCATCTTATTTTGCACGAAAACCCCCCTTTTCACAAACAAATCACGTCCTTCTCATGTTGATTTTTGTTAAATCAACACCTGTTTTCTAAACAAAATTAACACGCAAAAACCTCCAAAAATTGACGTAATCGTTACTTTAAAATGGGGGGGCTTACGTGCAACATATGATTTGGTGATCGTGAACCCGCATATTTACATTCTCTCCCGGGGCATAAAAATTAAGGGTTTACAGTACGCTCTTCTACTTCTAGCACCACCAACAAATCAGAACAACAACTAGCCTTCCATCTTGGTTAGTTATTTTTACATCCAATGAATTTATAGGCCCCTCAATTAATTCTTTAAATTGACTGTTTCCGTCAAACCTATATAACTGATAATCGCAAAACCCTGCCTTAATTGACGGCAGTGCTCGTAGAACTGTAGATGGCTGCCCATTAAACAAATTAGTATTTGTTTTTAATTCATTTAAATGGACATACAACATTGGATTTATGAGAAAATCAGAAGGTTTATTACCTTTAAATTGCCAGATGTTTTCTCTTGTGCTAAATTTATAAAATCTATCACTACTGTGAAAGCCTAAAATTCGAGCAAGCCCTCTAGGAAAAGTATACTCTCTTCTTTCTTCTAGTGGAAAATTCATAGTAATTCTGAGGTTTGCCTCGTTAATTGTTAACAATATACCAAATTCGCTAAGTACTTCTTTAAAATACAAAAGTTGTAGTAACCATCAGGTATTTGCACATGAGTTATTTGATTGCCTTGTTCGTCATTAACATTAATCCAATTATTCTGAGCCTTTTCAGATATGTTAACCCACATAACTTTAAAGCCAATTTCTTTAAGGGCAACCCTATAATCACCGCGCCAATTGACAATTGGATACGTTAAGAACACACGTTTGTTTTGTTGGGTTATATAGATGTACATCTTTTTTATAACTATTTTAAAAATTATTTTAAAATGAAACCTTTTAAATATAACGAAAGTGCCACTTACAATGTAGGAGCGTTTTATAACCCCACATCTTTGGACTTCAGCAATTTAACCATTGCAGTAGATGAATCATACGGCTTCCGGGTTAGACTTGTAAACCCGCTAACTAAAATATTAAATCCGCCAATAAAGAGTGACAGAGTGCCATCAGTATGGTCATCCCGCCCTATGGCTTTTTTTCCAGAATCAGTTAAATTTTGCCATTTACTGCGCAACCACTGGCTGCGGTTTTCATATGCAAACATTTAAACCACCCAAATCTTTAGTAAGGTCATATATAACTTTCATGTTTATTACCAGTACAGACGAATACTAACTGAACTACAAGTGCCCCTCCGCCCCTTCCAGCGAC
>JAFLJL010004159.1:30000-48063 GCA_018398815.1 Conus ventricosus | reverse complement strand
TGAAAGCTTTTGTCTTATGTGTCCAGCTTACATTTTGATTTAGAAAAAGAATTATTCCAAAAAATACTACATTAATCCATGTATTTTTCGGGTTGTTTTTTTACTTTCATCGTTAACATTGTAACGAGCGAACTTTTTAAATTGTATTATTAAACCCTTTGCTAGAGTGCTGTTTATCAATAGCTAGATTGCATTATTTTGCATTGTACTGGTAGACATGTATTTATACTGTGTGATTATCGTTTTGAAATTGTATTTTGATTGAGCCCCATCAGAATGGGCCAAGGGCCCTTCTGATTAAAGCATTATATTCATTCATTCATTTCTTCTCTTTATCTCTCTCTCTCTCTCTCTCACTTCTTTTCTCTCTCTCTTCTCTCTCTCTCTCTCTCTGTTTGTGTGTGTGCGTACGTGCGTACGTGCGTGCGTGCGTGTTGCGCGCGCGCGCGCGCGGCGGCGCGGCGTGCGTGCGTGCGTGTGTGTGTTTTGGTGTGTGTGTGTGTGTGGGGTGTGGTGTGTGTGTGTGTGTGTACATGTGTGCGTGCTTTGCGTTGTTGCAGGTAGGGGTGGTGTACCCCTTGTGTAACGAAGTGAAACAGTATGTGCTAAAACGTTTTGCTTTTGTAAATTGGGAGTTACGCTTATGACATTTTCTCTCTGTATCTGAAATGCATGTCGCTTTATCAAAATATATCTTTTTAGGTTAAAAAAACAAACCAAAAAAATCAATAAAATTAAAAAACGTGTAATACACTGCCCCACCAAAAAAAAAGGTAAAAAAATCTGAAACACACACGTTCGCGTGCTCGCGCCAACGCGCGCGCACACCCCACACACACACACACACACACAACACACAACACCACACACACAAAACCACACACGCACGCACGCACGCACGACGCACGCCGCCACGCACGCACGCACCACACACACACACATGTATGCATGGGACGCACACACACACAAACACCCCACACAACACACAACACACACACACACACACCACGCACACACGCAACAGCATGCACGCACGCACACACACCACATGTATGCATGGACGCGCGGGGCACACACACACACAACACACACACACACACCACACACACACACACACACACATACACACACACACACACACACACACACTACCTCTTCTTCTTTCTCCCTCTCTCTCTCCCCTCTCTCCCTTTTTTTTTCTCTGTCTCTCTTCCCTCCCTTTGTGTGTTACGTTCTCTCTCTCTCTCATTTGCACGTCCTCTCTCTCTCTTTTCTCTCTCTCTCCCCTCTCTCTACTCTCTCCTCTCTCCTCCCCCTCTCTCTCTCTCCTCCTTCCCCAAACATTTTCCTGCTCCCCATCTTAGGAACCCTGCACATCTGTGGTCAGCCTCATGAAAGTTCCTCTCCCTTCCTACCTCTAGACCCCATCCCCCGCTGCCTGTGCCTAACATCTTCTTTTCTGGGATTTAGATGACAAGCACTAAGTGATATCTCATACCATAACATTTCATGGTATACCAACTGAAATATGCCCTTCTTACTTTATCAAAAGGTCTTCCAACGTCACATCATGTTCTTTCTACTTTAGAAATGTTTTCCTTACATTAGCAAATGTTCTTCATGTTTTAGCGGTAGTGGCACGAGTTACTGACACGGCCTGTTCAATTGAAGAAAAGGCAGTCTTTTCGTTGGTTGCTTTAGATTATTCATTGATTAGGTGTAAAAAGCATTAAAAAAAGCGTGGGAGTGTGTGTGTGTGTGTGTGTGTGTGTGTGTGTGTGTGTGTGTGTGTGTGTGTGTGTGTGTGTGTGTATGTGTGGTGTGTGTGTGATGTGTGTTGTGTAGGCGTGGTGCGTGTGTGTATGCGAGCGTGCGTGCGTGCTTGCGTGCGAGGTAGTGTCTTGGTTGTGTGCGTGGTGCGAGAGTGCCTATGCGATTGCCCCACCCCCTGTGTGTGGGCGAGGGAGGGGAAGGGGGTGGGGGCGTTCGTGCGTTTGTGTGTTTATGTGTGTGTGCGTGTGGGTTCATTGGTTTTGTTTTCTGAATGTCTAACCATTTTTCGATTCCATTACCATACTAAAAAAGGAAAGCACAATTTGAACTAATCTCGTTCTTTGTCTGAGAATCTCCTTTGATTCAGTGTCGGAAAAAGAAGGGGCCCTGATCAGGTCGTTCTCTTTGAAATTTAATTCGTTACGCTGAGAGGAAAAAGCAAATTATTTGTTTCAGCTATCCTCACGACACGGCAAACCCCACCTTTCCTCACCACTCCTCTCTCTTCTCTCTCTCTCTCTTCGACTCTCTCTCTCTCTCTCTTCTCTCTCTGTCTCTCTCTCTCTCTCTTCTCCTCTCTTGTTTATTGGAAAGAAGTTGCCCACACTAACTTCAGTATTTAATGGATAATGCTTTTTAGAAATCCGTCTGTCTGCTCACACTATCGTGAGAGATCAGCTGGATACTAAATTTGAATCACCTGTAACGTGTTTTGGTTGGTTGGTTGGTTGTTGGTGGTTGGTTGCGTGGATGTGTTGGTGGTCTTGGTTGGTTGGAGGTTGGTTGGTTGGTTGGTGGTTGGTTGGTTGGTTGGTTGGTTGGTTGGTTGGTTTGGTCTTCCTGCTGGAAAATCACCTTCTGCACTTGAATCAACCAGTTCTTTCTTCTGTCAAGTCCTCCACACAAACAACTCTCTCTCAATAACATAATTTTTTGCTCCTTCGCTGGTGTGTGGGGTGTGTGCGTGTGTGTGTGTGTTTGTGTGTGTGTGTGTGTGTGTGATGTGTGTGTGTGTGTGTGTGTGTGATGTGTGTGTGTGTGGGTGTGTTTGTGAGTGTGTGTGTGGTGGAGTGTGTAGTGTGCTGTGTGTGTGTGTGTGTGTGTGTGTGTGTGTGTGTTGGGCTTCTGGGCTTAGTGCTGTAAGCGCTTTGGGCTTTTGTTTAAGATTAGCGCACTAATGTTCCGTATTATTATTATTATTATTATTTATTATTATTATATGTGCTGCAAGGCAGTTACATATGTAAGGACTTATATTTATTGCCTGGTTCATTAACTCATGCAGTTCAGTTAGGAGTTGTTGGAAATCAATTGACATTGTCTCTACCTGCCTTTGCCTGTCTGTTTCTGTAAACTCATTCTCTTCTCTCTAACTCTCTCTCTCTCTGTTTCTTTCTCTCTTTCTCTCACTCTCTTCTTCTTTCTCTCTCTCTTTTCTCTATATTATATATATTAATATATATATATATATATATCTATTATTACCTACTGAGTGTGAGGCAGACGTGGTTTACACATCACGTGAGTGCTAATTATGTTTGCATGTGTGGTGAGGCTACGATGAGAGGTGGTAGTCTGTACGTGTTCGGTTGATTCACAATACTGCAAAAAGCATGCCAAATATCTATTCTAACATCCACACTTTATCTGATAAGACTTCGAAATCACTCTTTGACTGCAGGCAACACACGTTTCTTGCATACACGCCGATGGCGGCGCGGCGCGCCGCCGCGCACACACACACACCACAAAACTAATACATAAACCACACCAGGCGATGCCGCAGCAGACGCACGCACACACAACACACACACACACACACACTCAACAACAGATGATATGGTTGATCCAGCAGGCTACGTGCCCTATTGACATCTGATCTTGCAAAACGCAGGAAGAGGAGAGAGAGGAGAGAGAGGAAGAGAGAGACGAGAGTGGAGGGAGAGAGAGGTGAGATGAGGTGATGATGATGATGATGATATGATTGATGTGATGATGATGATGCATGATGGCGGTGGTGGTGAGTGGTGATGGCGGCGGTGGTGGTGGAGAGGTGGTGCTGATGAAGATGATGTGCGTGATGGATGACTGATGATGATGATGATGAGCTTTTGCCCTGTCAGTTTCAATTAGACAAATTGAGCGCTATGCCACAAAAATTACATTCAGTTGTTGTTTTAACCAAGTTTGAATAGATCATTGCATCGAGAAAGTGAGAGATACAGATGAGGTTAAATGAGATACATTAAAAAGGACGGCCGAAAAGGAACCGAATAACGATAGTGGCCGTTGACTATTGAGTAGAACATGTGGGATGTTTGATTTATGTTTGATTTTGATTGCCCACATTCCATCCTTGGTGTCAGCCTTAACTCTCGATGATAACGGTTTGGAATAAGTGGATTCATGGTATAATGGTTCTCGGTAAAGATCCAGAAACTCACAGGGGTGCATCAGGTGCTGGCTACAATGTGATGGAGAGGAAAATGACGCTAGAAGGGGAGGGAGGGGGGGGAGGGTAATGGGAATGGAGGATACGTATAAGATATACAGAATGAGGTGCAGACAGACGGGAGGGAGGCACGGAGCGGAGATGAGCCTTTCCAAGATTAAAGTGTTTCATGTGATGAAAGGACGGCGGAGGAATGGTGCAATGCAATGTGCGGAAGAGGGCGACAGAAACGTAGGTCGTGTTGTGTTGTGTGTGTGAGTGTGTGTGTGTGTGTGTGTGTGTGTCAACTGTCAATTTTGCACAGCGCATTTGTGCAGCATTTACTCCATACGACACACGCAATCTTTCCAATCAACCAAATGGCGCACTACCGAATGTTTTTTCTTCTCCCCTCTATTCGGGAAAACACTTTATTTCATCACATCAAACCATTTATAAACAGATTTTATACATGTACTTCTTTCATGAGAGGCAAACTATCATCCAACTTCATAAAGTCACGGCCTTCACCACACAATGGCCCACAAATTCCAGACCAGGAATATAATATGATTCTCTCACCTTGATGCTTTGAATGCATCACGAATTAAGACTCGAGCATCTTTCATGATTCCCTGTTTCTCAGACTCATCTCGCCCTCGATTTCCTCCCGTCTGGAGAATGACTTCCGACGCTCATCCTCGACTTTTCCTGGTCATGGAGAGTGGAGATGTAGTATCAATCCTTCCCTCGTCTTTCCTGTCCCTGGAGATGATGGACGAGTCCGACTCTCTCCATGAGTCTTACATTCTGGCGGCTGCACCTACCGGGTGTGTTCCACATCCATTGGCCTCTTCCACACCTCACGGGGTGACAGGTGAAGGGGTGCAGGGCGAAGGGTAAAAGGTGAGGGCCTGACCAAACCCCGAATAAGTTCCATGTGTAAAGTAACTTGACTTCTTAATTCAACATATGATTCTTTCTTTCTCTTTCTTTAAGTTTTCATGTAGCTTTCCCCCATATTATCTATCGCTCACCTGGTCAAAGGAATGGTCAGCAGAGAAGGACCAAGTCCTGAAGGTTCATGTCTCTAGGCAATTGTGGGTTAAATAATGATTCTTTCGCCCTCTCCTTGTGAGTGCATTTACTCAGTGTTCAAAAACACATGACGCACTCCCTAAGCATTGTTAAACTATCCACTCATGTGGTACTTTACCCAATACCACATTTGTTCTTGAATGAGTATACTCACAATTATTTGGGGAGCCCGCTACACTAGTCAAGCCACATAAATATTCTTTCTTTTTTACGTTGTGTCATGGGGGAAAATGATTCATAACACTAAATAACAGTGTTGGAGCGTCCACATGCCTTGTTGTGGAGGTTCGTCAATGGTACACCCCCCATCCTGGGGTGAAAAAATTTTCTCAAAAAAATTTTTAAAGATAATATATACATCTTCACTAAAACCATCTTCAGCCATGATCATCAAAAATGTGTATCCATACACGGATTCACCAAATTAATAATAACGTTTCGAATAATACATGATCCACTAAATAGCATATTTAACTTTCAGTCTTTCTTAAAAAAACGAAATTCCTAATTGATAACCAACATCTCACCAAATACATTTCACAAATTATGGATAAAAACAACTAGAGGAATTTAACAATTCAAAGTAAAAATTGTGATTATATATTAAGTTGTGAGCACCATATTTTCCCTGATCTTTGTCTCAACATATGTTACAACTCATGACAATGAGAATATTTCTAAATGTAAATGTTTCTCAATAGATCATGTAAAACAAAAAAAATAATACCTCGTTTAGACCATAGTTTTTCTTTCTTCCCACAGGTAAATGTTATGTTCATTGAACAGTGAAACATGAAATTCCTTTGTTGACAATTTAACTAATGAAAACAATAGGTTTGTACAGCACCAATCAAAAACATGTGGCTATTC
This sequence comes from Conus ventricosus, assembly GCA_018398815.1. NCBI lineage: Eukaryota > Metazoa > Mollusca > Gastropoda > Neogastropoda > Conidae > Conus > Conus ventricosus. Next base: position 41,891 of record JAFLJL010004159.1, on the reverse strand, counting down.
CATTTTAAAGAGTTATTTGCTCATCACACATACATCTATATTCATTTCACAGGCAAGTTAAGACAAAAGAGTCATGATTTTTTATGGTAATACAGCCCGCATTCCACGCAAGTATGATATTCGTAATACATCAACATCAAGTGGTTTTGCTTGTAAAACATATAGTCACTTCAACGCAAATTCAGTACTAAATTCCACTTGATTTAAATAGTCAGTAGCATCCATTGCATGTCACATGTGAGCACACCATACTCATTTAAGAAAGACAAAAAAGGAATAGTCTTTAATTGAAGGACGGGTTACATTTTGTCCATGAATACTCATAACCGTGACCCATAAATTGCTTGCCATTTTGTGTTCAGGCCTGGTTCAATTGTTAATGGATTTCTGCAATGGCCAAAGACACCTTAATATAATTGTTTTCTTTGGTTTTTGACGATTGAAGAACGTAGTGGCTGTTGGGTCACAGTCTGTAACGAAATTTCTTCCAGTCAGACCTGGCGAATTTCATGCCATACAATAGCCAAGCTCGTTATACCAATAGTGGGTATTTCTCTTGTGTCTTTTCGAACTCATACTAGCATATTGCACTGGATGTAACAAAGCACTTTTGCCTGCACAGTACGTCATCCTTTGGAATGGCATCGGTTTAAAATATAGTCTTCTGCGAGGGAGGTACCATCAGAACAGGAAATGATTTGAGGGTGTTCTGAAGACACTCCAAGCCTTCTCGGCATAATCAAGACACACAATACTTTTGTTGTTGTCCTTTCGTCAGTTCAGTCAAAGGGGCCGTCAGGGACGCAATGTGGAGGGTACATTTGTCTATAGTAAGCAACAATCGATGAGTGGACTGATCAGTTTCTTTGTAGGGGGTTTAAGTTAAAGATAACATCTTTACACTTTCTTTCCTTCTGGCATCATTTTTTTCCACTGAAATAGTGTGACCAAAAACTCTCGAGTTTGAAAACCGGCACGAATTTAGGATGGTCCTTTCGCCAGTCAAACCAAATTTGCGTATGGAAAAAACAGCTGTACGTTAGACAAGGAGGCGTCATCATGACTTTGCAGCAACAAATGTAGTCAAAAAAATGACTGCACCACATTCATGGAGTTTTTCAGGCCTCGCATCATACTAGCAAAAAGAGCGGGGGATTTTTGCCAACCGAATGGACTTTGTCATTGGAAAAGCACAAAAAGGTGTTTTGAAAATGCTGTCTTGCCTTGTCGCTTTCTCGCCATTGGGAAATCTGCAGTAACCTTTAGTAAAGTCTATTTACAAAATAATTTCCTTTCCGAGGAGGCTGACCAGAAGTTCTTCAATGTTGGGTATGGGCTCCGGAGCGAGCACAGTGATTTATTGAATTATCCTGTAATCGATGCAAGAAAACGCACCGGCAATCAGGTTTGTCACAGTACAACGGGTGAGTTTAACGGAGATGTAGAAGGTTCTATGACCTTTAAATCAGCAATACTGTTGATTATCTTCGACAACCTCTTTTTTTGCAACTGGGACGGGGGTATGGTCTGGTTCGCATGGTTTGACGTAGTTAACTGAATACTATGGGGGGGTTAAATACAGTACTGTACTGGGGTATCTTTGTACACATCCTGAAAGTCTTTCATAATTTCCTTTGAGTGTTCTGTTCTGACTTGAAGGACAAATCATGCGACTAAAAATAACATCAGCATAGGTTACCCTTTGACAGACAGAGTTCGGAAGGGGTACAACATATTGCCTGGTAGATGTTAAACATCCTAATTTGCTGTTTTCACATTTGATCTGTCCCTGTACGTTACATTGGGTAAATTATCACTGATAATGTCTGTTGTTGGACATAGTTCTGACCACAGGACATATCCACACAACTGACTGGTTGGATGGGCCACATTGTAGTTCAACATACTTCTTCAAATGTTACATGACAATACCCATCTCAGTGTTGCCATATTGATCTTATAATACTGCTGAATTTTTCGCCACTGGAACGGACCCTTCACATAAAACGAGTTGTTATGTCATCCAGTGGTGTACAAGGGACTTAAACCCTAACTGAAGGAACGTACGTTTGTTTTCTATAGCAAAGACTGGTATAATTGTTTTTTACAGTGACTGTTTGTCCGTTTGGTATGTCAGATACAGTCTGTTTAAGCAGAGAATGGATTGTCGTCAGGGTCTCGTCTTTTTCTGCATTTTTTTAGATCTTCTGGGAGTAGGGTAATTTGGAGTTCATCAGTTTTGTGACTTTTGCCTATTTGTAGCTTTTCACTGCTTACGATGTTGATATGGTACTGAAAGACAAGGAACGACCGCTTCAGCACCACCATGTCAGTAGGGGACACTGGCGCAAAATTGCCCAAGATCACGTCGCAGATGGGTTATCAATAACACAGGCGGTACGAAATCGCGTAGTCCGGTGTATCGACTGAAATTTTGCCGCGGACAGTTTTAAATTTTTTTTTTTGCCTCCAAACGACTAAATTTAGACAGTGTGCGATATGGTTTGAGAGCACGAAAGATTTCCGTACACCGGCAGTGGTGCACTGCACCAGTGTCTCGCAAAACCGCCGCCTGATCCATTGATGGCTCCGTTTTTCAACCCAGTATCAACCGATTGATCTGGTGCCAAAACAAGGGCTTCTTCACAATCAGTGGAGAATATGGGTCTTTTGAATCATTTGGGTTGAAAGGGCACACTTTTTCATGGAACTTGCAATCGGCCATAGCAAAGATCGCATTGTTGTCGGCAGCGACTTGATTTTGTGACTTCGGTTCTGTCACGCGACTGGCCCAAAAAGGTCCTCGGGTGGACGTTCGTCACGACTTCGACGTTTTGGTGAGGAGTAAGGGTCTTCTCCGCGGAGAGTATGGTACTGACTACGTCAACCACCGGGACAGATATGTTTTTCGTTCCTAGGAAAAGTAAAACCTTGTGGACTCAGCACTGCCACGAATTTCTTACCGGAACTGCCCTGTCCTGCTGGGATAGTACTGACGCTGAGACTCCAACGCAGGAAACTTTTTTTCGCCCACGCCCTTTCTTGGGTGAAGAGATACAATAATGATCATCAATTGACAATATCATCCTTTCCAAAGCCTTACTTTACAAGGACTTGGCAGATCTTTGCTCCACGTTGGAACCGTTGTTTCTAGACGGGATCTCGCAGTGATTGAACGTTTTGTTCGTTTTTTGCTCACTCGATTCAACGCTCCAAACAGGGCACTCATACGGTTAGAAACGAACGGCCCGATTTCTTTGTCAGGGACGCAGGAAACGAATTGTCAACATCTCGCAGACACTTGACATTTCTTTGAGGATGTTTTTTTCAACTGTTCCCAAGTTAATTTTGCTCGCCGCGAGTGGGTGGTACAGTGTCAATGCTCCTTACACACGATGAATATCCAATGTCCATTTTTTTGGACCACACGCGTTGCGTTGATTTTCAACGCAGAAAGGACAACTATCGATGTCATTCCGTTTTTTTCCTCGAACGGCGGTATATGTGGACAATATTGTGTTTTCGGTGAGGCGCACTGCCGGTTACGACTGAGTGGTGGTTCTCTCGTGCAGTACTTTTTAATTTCAGCATCAGATCTCTGTTCGACGCCTCAAACTTAATTGACGTTTGATCTTAAGTTCTCTGTAGTTTTTTTTTTCAGCTTTTGTATCTTTTTTTTCACTTCGCTTCACAAGTAACTCTTCTTTCTTCCAAATTCAGCGCTTCCCTTTTTAATCTTCTATCTTCAATATTTGTTTCCTTTGATTTTCTTTCTTTCTTTAGCCTGTCTTGCCTATTACTGCAAAGTTGCACATAGCTAGTAAGTTTTTCTCATCAAAACCAAGCGTTCGCTTTTTGAAACATATTTATCAAAATCAACCATCATGACACCGTCAACAGATCTAAACACAAAACAAATTCTAAGTCTTGATAATAACCATAAAGGCGCTATATCAGGCTCGGCGCTTTTATGTTTCAACCAAAATGTAATTATAATATATGCCAAATACAGAATTCAATTTCGGTGTACCACAGAAAAAACTGCATACTTAAAACCGGGTAGATCTCACATCTCCAAGGAAGGTATTTTTCCAAAAGTAAAAGTCTACTTTGCAAAACTGCAATCAATTTGGATTTTAAACAAACATGAAGGTACCCAAGCCATCTGTTTTTCTAAGAAAGCCTAAAAACCAATATAAAGTTTTCTGAAAAATCAATTTTAAGTTTTAGTTCTTCAAAGTTATTGTTGTCAGTCTTTTTTCTAACATCATCAAATGAATTTAAAAACAAATTAACCGCTTATAACAAAAAAAAGATATAAATTTCACAAACAACAGAAGCACAAACCAATAACAGAGGGGGAAGAAACACAAATAGCGGAAATTTACCTAAAAGATGCAAATGTGAACAGAAACTAGCTAGGAGCTTATTGATCGAGACGGTTTAAGAGGTTTTGAACACGGGGGTGAACACGGAAAGGAAGGATCACATGATCCGGCACAGTGAGACGAAACTCAAGAAAGCAAAAGAAAGCCCTCAGACAGCACCCTACAGTGGTCACTGTCTCACGTGAAACTGGCGACCGGGAATTCCAAATCACGCACACTACGAACACTACAGTAAAGATCTATAATAATAAACCTCAATCATCATGTTTAATTCACCCGACGAAAGAAAAATTCGCAAAAACCGCAATTAGTAGCCACAAAATAATCAAAGATAAAGATGTTTAATTGGGCCGGAGGGTACTCCTCCACACCTACACTATTTGGTGCGGAGTTGCAGAGATCCCTCATAAGAGGGGCAAGGGGAAACAAAAAATCACAATGAAAAACAATAGGCAGGGAAAGAAATCGATATTTACGAGGCAGGGCAGGATACCGACACCCCAAGATGCCCACCTGCTAAACGCAGGAAGAGGTGAGGGGCTATCAGTTCCTGGGGACGGGGACAAAAAAAATCGAATCACTCTAGGGCAAGGGACAGCGCTCCCTCAAGCCCTATGCCATTGCTGTGTAGCGAAGGGAGGTTGAGGATAATCGGTCCTGAAGGGGGGGAAGGGTCAAAAAGCAAATCTGCCAAAAAAAAAACTTTAACGGGTTGCGGCAACAAAGAAAGTCAACCACGAACCACCTATTCAAATGAAAACAAACACAACCACAAATGCACATATTTTCCACAATACATAATTAACTTATTTTTCTTCTCAAAACCTGAGGGTCCAAATCAAAATCTTATTAATTTTTTTTACCTTCCTCAATCCCTTGGCGGGGTCCCTATCACACATTTTTTATTTTTCTCAGTCCAAGGGCACAACGTTATGAAACACTTTCTGAGGTACAAATAGAAATTATATTTTTTATTTCTAGGGGAAAAACCCACGGCAGCTAGGTCGGTGATGAAAACTGGAGTTGGGTACACTGTCACTCTGTAATTTGCACCACGGCCATTATGACAGATTTATATACGCCACAGCATCTTTCCAATTCACACCAACAATGCGATAGAATGTTTTTTTTCTTCATCGGGGATCAATTTCACTCACTCACATCAAAATTTATAAACAGATTTTATAATGGTGCTCTTCTTTCCACTGAGAGGCACACTAATACTCAAGCACTTCAAAGTCCGGCTTTCACAAACCATTGGCCCACAAAATCACGACAGGACATAACTGATCTCTCCTCTTGATGCTATGCTGCATGAATTAAGACTGCTCATCTTCATGATTCTGTCTCTTCGTCTTCATCTCGTGCTTTCACGTGGAAGATAGGATCCGATCCTTAGGCCTTTTCAGTACTGGAGAGGATGAGTTCAACTCTCCTCCCTCGTCTTTCTCCTGTCCTGAGAGAAGGACGTGAAATCGCCTCTCTCCTGGAGTCCTAATTCTCGGGGCTGCCTCCCGGTGTGTTCCCCCACCTGGGCATCTTCAACACCTCCACGGGGATGAAAGGGAAGGGTGAAGGGGCGAAGGGTCAAAGGTGAAGGGCTGAAAACGCATATGGTTCGCTGTAAGAACTGCTTCTTAATAAACATCTGAATTTTTCTCTTTCTTTAAGTTTTCCTGTAGATTTCCCAACAATCTATGTCCCTGTACTGACAGGTCAGAGATAGGACAACAGTCTGACAGGTTCCGGTCTCTAGGCATTGTGGGTTTAAAACAGATTTTTCCTCTCTCCTAGTGGTGCCTATAGAGTTAAACACTTGTCGCACTTCTTACCACTCCTTGTTCAACTATCGTCAGTGGTCCCTTTACCAATGACCAATTTGTTTCTTGACTGAGTCATATCACCATTATTTGGGGTCGCCCATTTACACTAGTCAAGCATAACTATTCTTTCTTTATTAATTGTGTCATGGTGAATGATTCTTATCACTAACCTAATTTGATGGAGCGTCACTTGCTTGATGTGAGGCTACCTCACATGACGTGTGTGTGTGTGTGTGTGTGTGTGTGTGTATGGGAAAGAAGGGGTTGAAAACGTAAGGAGTCAATTAACATGCGGGTTGACCCACGCGTTTGACCATAGGTTAACTAACATGGCATGCCTCTCTTCAGAGTTCTTACTCCTGTATGGTGAGGCCATTTGAAATATCCCTCTTCTATCGTCATGGTTTGCTTTTTAACTAGTCACGCATTACTCCCGTCCCCACAACAAACACAACCACCAAACACACGAGCCCGCCGCACGCCGCCCGAGCCCGCAGCACGACGCCTCGCACGCAGCACGCACGCCCGACGCAAGACGCACGACGCCGCCATCAGCACGCCGACGAGCGCACACACCACACACACCCACACACACAACACACACAACAACAAACAGCACACACACCACGAACAGCACGCACGCCAACTCGACGCGCGGGCGCGCGCGAAGCACGCGCCCGCAACCGCACACACGCACAACCACAACACAACACACACAACACACACACCACCAACACACTCCCCACCCCCACACCAAACACACCACTCCCAAACCCGCGGCAGCATGCGCCCACCCTCACACCCACACACACCCACCCCCACCACACACAAAACAAACACCACCACCACACCCCCCAACCTAAAATGTTGAAACTCACATCTAGATCTCACAACCGACAGAAGCGCTGGAAGCTTTTGCTTTTTTGCGTTGGCTTTTCAATAGACACACTGTTTGTGTGCTACAGTATGCTTCAATGCTTGGTCTCATCAGTGTCCGAAACCGAAGATGGATATATTCATTCATCTAGAGAGAGAACACAGGCCAAGAAAGAACGACGGGATAGAGCTCGTTGACTACTAATGAGCAGCACCTGTGAGGTGATTGTAACAAATTCTCTCACTCCTACCATGGGTGTAGCCTAAATCACCATAATAACAGACTTGGAACCTTGCAAGTCGGTGAATGTAATTGGTTTAACCCCCCCAAAGACCTGAAGGCCATTGAAAGATTGATCAGTGGCGTTGCAAAACACAGGGATAGGACACGAGTTCGAGGTCCAGGTGTAAGGATGGTGGAGGGTGGGTAGGATATGGCTTAGGGCCGAGGTTAAAAAGACAGACGGGGATGGAAATTAAAATAGTGGAAGGGGGGGGTAGGGATGGGGCGTTGGTGGTAGACTTTGGAAAGCAAAAGCCTGTTTGCTGTGAATGAAGGGGTGGCAGGAAAGAGGACCTGTTGGGGACGGTTGGGACTGGAGTGGTGAGTGAGGAAAAAGTTTGTGTGTGTGAGCGTGTTGGTGTGTGTGTGTGTGTTTTTGTGTTGTGTGCTGGTCTGTGTTATTGTGTGTGTGTTTGTGTGTGTTGTTGTGTGTGTGTGTGTGTGTTTGTGTGTGTTCGTTGCGTGCGTGCGTGCGTGCGTGGGTGTGTATGTGTGTGTGTGTGTGTGTGTGTGTGTGTGTGTGTGTGGATGTGGGTGTGTGGTGTGCTGGTGTGTGTGTGTGAGTGTGTGTGTGTGGTGTGTGGTGTGTGTGTGTGTGTGCGTGATTTTGTGCGTGCGTGCGTGCGTGCGTGGATACTTGCGTGCGTTTGTGTGTGTGTGTGTGTGTGTGTGTGTGTGTGTGTTGTCGTGTGTGTGTGTGTGTGTGTGTGTTGTGTGTGTTGTACGTGCGAGCGTGCGTGCCATGTGTTGGGTGTGTGTGTGTGTGTGTGTGTGTGTGTGAGGTGATCTTTGTGTGTGTGGGTGTGTGTGTGTGTGTGTGTTTGTGTGTGCGTGGTGAGTGTGTGTGCAGCGTGCGAGCGTTGTGTGTGCATGTGTATGTGTGTGTGGTTGTCGTGTGTGTGTGTGTGTGTGTGTGTGTGTGTGTGTGATGGTGTGAATGTGTGTGGTGTGTGTGTGTGTGTGTGTGTGTGTGTGTCGTGTGTGTGTGGGGTGTAGGGAAAGATGGGTGGTGAAGCGTTAGGTTCAATTAAACTGCTGTGTCTGACAGCCGAGTTTGACAATAGGGTTATTATGAGTTGCCCTTTTCCCAAGGGGTTCGTACACTATGGTGAGGGCCATTAGAAATTATCCCCCTTCCCTCCATTGTATGTCCTTGCTTTTGTCATAAACAATAGTTTAGCTTTTCACACACACCACACACACACACACAACACACACCCGTACTCACACAGCCAACCACAACACACACACCAACACCACGCAAACCACCTCACCCACACACCCACACACACCACACGCACACACCGCACACCACACCCAACCCAAAACCCAACACACACACACACACCACACACACCACATCCTAGGCACAGACAGACAGACGGCAGACAGCAGGACAGACCTTGACACCAGAAGACCACAGACACACAGACACAAGATAGAGATATAAGAGATATGCTTTTTCTGTGCTGGCTGTTCAATCAGACAAATATGTTTGGGTTCCACGTAGGTTCAAAGCTTGCCGTTTCGGTACGGACAAACTGAGGAGTTATAACAATTCATCTAGAGAGGGTCACACAGGCACTGAAGAAACCGGACGATCATGTGAGGATGTTTGAACCACCATTGCTATAATGCTTCCATTGGTGTCAGCTAAACAACCCATGATAACAGACTTGGAACTAAAAAAAATCAGTGATGTATTGGATTCTGTAAAGACCTCAGACTTTGAAAGAGCATCCAGCGCCAGCTGCCAAAGCACTGGGAGAGGAAATGAGAATCGAGGGAGGTGAAGGGGGGTGGGAGGGGATAGGAGATGTGGCGTAGGTCGAGGTAAAAGACAGACAGGATGGCGTTTTTGTTGTGGGAGGTGTTGGGGAGAGGGGCACGGTGGTGGTAGACTTTACAGACTAAAAGTTGTTTGCTGCGATGAAGGGTGACAGAATGAAGGATTATGATGGGAGGGTGAGGGTGGGGCAAGAGGCTGGAAGCGGTGCATGTGAAAGAAAAAAACTTGTGAGTGTGATGTGTGAGTTTGTGTGTTTGTGTGAGTGTGTGTGTGTGTGTTTGTGTGTGGGTGTGTGTGTGTGTGTGTGGTGTGTGTGTGTGTGTAAGGGAGGTTGTGGGTTGTGGGACAGGGGTGGTAAACTGCTGTGTCTGGCATGACAGTTTTGAAACTACGTTATTGAGAGGAACATACTTTTGCCAGACGTTTCTGTACTTGCCATGACAACTGCACTTTTCATCTTCTACCTCTACCTCTTTGCTGTCCTGTTTTGTGCTCAGATACTTTAACATAGACACTCAACCACACCAACCACACACCACACACAACTCACCCCCCAACCCCCCCACACCCCCCTCCCTCCCATCATACCCCCCCACACCCCCCACCCCCACCCCACCTACCCCCCACTCCCCCTCCCCCCCAACCTCCCCCCCCCCCAGTTATTCACCCCCCATCCACCCACCCCCCCCCCCACCCCCCACCCCCCCCCCACCCAACACAAACCACACACACCAACACAAAACCCACACACACACACACCACACACACAACCTAGATAACCAAAACAACACACTATCACACACCCACACAACACACCACACCACACACACACACACACACACACCACAACACCGAACGCACGCACGCACGAGACGGCAGCACGCACGACGCACGCAGCGAACACACACACAACACACCACACACAGAGCACGCTCGCCGCAAACACACCTAGACCAGAACACAGAGCGCGCTCACAACATTCACGCACCCCCCCCCCCTCCACACCCACCCCACACAGAACCAAACACTCAACACACCACACTCCCAACACACACACCCACCAACACCACACACACACACACCACAACTTCTTCTTCTTTCTTCTTTCTTCTTCTTCCTCTCTTTTTCTTATCTTCTTCTTTGTTTGGCTCCTTTTTTTCCCCTTTTCCTTTCTGTTATTTTAATTTCATTATAAAATATTTCTATACCATTTCAATTTATTTGTAAATATTATTTTTATACACATATATATAGTAGTGGTAATGGTTGAGATCAGTTGTGTTAGTAGCACCTTCCATTAAGTATGGCATTGCTGTTAATATTACTCAAAAACACTCAACATTTAAAAGATTCTCTCAAAAAACATGCATATCATTTACTTTTTTTATTTTTTTTTTTTTTTTTTTTTTTTTTTTTTTTTTTTATTTTGTCTATGTCACTGAGGGTTGAATAGACGTTTAAATTAAAGTACCTATCTATACACACACACAACAACACCACCCACACACACCACACAAACACACCACCACACATACACACCACACACACAAACACAGAAATACACCCAAAACCACTCACACACCACAACACACACACACACCCCTCAAAAACACAACCAACCACAACACACACTCACTCACAAAGCGAGAGAGAGAGAGAGGAAGAAGTAGAGGAGAGAGATGCAGAGAAGAGAGAGAGAGATTAGAGAGAGTGAGAGAGAGAGAGAGAGAGAGAGAGAGGAAGAGATGATAAAGGGGGGTAGATGGGATTTTGAGGATTGGCCAGGGGGAGACGCGAGGGGGGAAGGAGTGGGGTGGAGGAGAAGAGGAATGTAATAATGAATCTTGATCACTTTAATGAAGACTTTGATCCATGGCAAGAAAAGATCCGATGAAGAGAGAGAGGAGAGAGAGAGAGAGGAGAGAGAGAGAGATTCGAGAGAGGAGAGAGCGAGTAGAAGAGATGAGAGAGAGGTGGGGACAAACAGACAGACAGAAAGACAGACAGCAGACAGACAGAGAGTTGTGATATGAAATTTTTATCACATTCCTTTGCATGAGTGCTCCAGGCAGCGAGGGTGGAGAGAGAAGGAGAAGATGAGGATTGAGTGAGATGAGAGAGAGAGCGAGGAGAGAGAGAGAGAGAGGAGAGAGAGAGAGAAAGACAGAGACAGAGGGACAGAGACAGAGAGACAGAGACAGTGAAAGATGAGAGATTGTTCATCTGAAACCTTGATCACATTTCCATGCATGTTTGAATCAGTCGAGCGTGAGAGAGAGAGAGAGAGGAGGAGGAAGAGGGAGTGATGGAGAGAGAGTGAGAGAGAGACGATAGAGAGGACTGAGAGAGGCGAGAGAGAGAGAGCTGAGAGAGCATGTCATATGACATCTTTGTCCATTTCATGATGGTGATCCAGGAAAGAGAGAGACGAGAGAGAGAGAGGAGAAGAAGAGAGAGGAGAGAGAGAGAGAGAAGAGAGAGGAGAGGACGAGAGGAAAGAGTGACGCTAGAGAGAGAGCAAGAAAGAGAGAGCGGAGAGAGAGAGAGAGAGCGAGAGAAAGAGAGAAGAGAGGAAAGAGAGCGGGAGAGCTCGGATAGAGAGAGAGAGAGCTGAGAGATGAGATGAGGAGAGATGAGAGGGAGGGCGGGAGAGGAGAGAGAGAGAGAGAGACTACACGACAGAGGACGAGAAGAGAGAGAGCAGAGCAGAGAGAGACCTGAAGATCTATGCA
>JAFLJL010004159.1:12500-25000 GCA_018398815.1 Conus ventricosus | reverse complement strand
GTGTGTGTGTGAGTGCGTGCTTTGTGAGCTGTATGTGACGTTGTCTGTTTGTTCGGTGTGAGTGTTGTGTGAATGGAGGAGGTATGGGATGAATGGAACACAAGGTGAATTAAGTTGAAAGGGTAAGCCATGCAGATTTGCAATTAGAGATGTTGACGGAGAATCTGTCTCTTGCAAATGTTATCTTAATTGCAAGTCGTTGTCATTACGTCGTCATACTCTGCCTGTTCTGTCCTTGTGTTTGCTGCATAAATGTTCTACACGGTCATAGAATGATAAATGAAAAAACAAAATACGCACAGAACACACACCCCAACAGACACAACAACACCAACCCATACAACAACACAACACAACACAACCACCAACACACAAACAACACAACAACACACACACCAACTTACACCCTGGACGCATACAAATACAAGGAAGAAAGAGTGAGAGAGAGAGAGAGAGCGAGAGAGAGAGGTGAGAGAAGAGAGAGGAGAATGAGAGGATAGCGAGAGAGAGAGAGAGGGGGGGGGAGAGATGAGAGAGAGAGAGAGAGAGGAGAGAGAGAGAGAGAGAGACAGAAATGAGTCTGGAGGATACCTCTAGATTGAATATGCGAGAAAAATGAGGCTGTTGATTCATCATCCTTGTTGCCCTCAATTTATGTAGTCCAAAATTGCCCATGACAAACGGGATTTGCAAGTGGTTTCGATTTTTGGTCCAATCGTGATGCATTCTGTAGATATAATGTTAATGTAAGTAATAACGAACCGCCAAGAAAAAGTTAGAACAAAATCCAAGGACTACACACTCGCGTTCGATCGCGCGTGTTGGCGAGCGCGAGCGTGTGTGTGGGTGTGTGTGTGAGATGTGGTGTGTGTGAGTGTGTGGTGTGTGTGTGTGTGTGTGTGTGTGTGTGTGTGTGTGTGGGTTGTTGTTGTGTGTGTGTGTGTGTGTGGTGTGGTGTAAGTGATATTAGACCAAAATTGTGCGTGACGTTGAGTGCATTTCTATTGTGGGTGTGTGTGACGTGTGTGAGAGTTGTGAATGCGTGAGGTAATTAAAACTGTGAACACTGATTACAGTAAAAAAGGAAATGCTAAAATTATACAAAACAAAGTGTACATAGAACGAGTGTGTAGGTGGTGTGTCTCTACTTTTAATTGGAAGGGAAAGAATTACAGGATGACCTGATGGGGGTGTCAATTAGGGATTTCCGCAATTTGTAGGTAACACTTTGTGCATAGTATTATCGAATCGATTATTGAGAGAGCAGATGCCAACCAGTACCCTTCTTATTAGATCAGCTCACTGAGCGTAAGACAAAGCTGGTTTTACTAGTGTAAGCGGTTTTTTTTTAACTACACCAATCATATAGCCTTTTTTAGGCTGAAATTATGTTGATTATTGCGTAAATATGAGTAACAGAGGTAGTGTTTTTATCTGTATTTGCTGAATACCATATTGCAGTAATTTGGGTGAATTAGTGAGATTGCTCTTGTCTGGAGAATACTGTTATAGTCATATAATTAGTGGTAAATAACTTACTGTGTAAACTGCAATGATTCTATTCATGCATTGAATCAAGAGCAATGATTGATCTTGTTGGATGGCGTACTGTTGACACTTGAAATTGTGTTACTGTGTTCGTCTCAAGTACTGGGGTTTCTCTGAAAGGTCTATAGGTCTTCTGTAAAGAATCAGTGCAACAGCGTAAAGAGAGCGCGAGAGAGAGAGAGAGAGAGAGAGAGAGAGAGAGAGGAGAGAGAGAGAGAGAGAGAGACGAGCGCTTGGTGTGTTGTGTGGTGGGGTGTGCTGTGTGGTGTGTGCGGGCGTGCGTGGTGGTGATGCGTGGTGGATGTGTGTGTGTGTGAGTGTGTGTGTCTGTGTGTGTGTGTGTGTGTGTGTGTGTGTGTGTGTGTGTGTGTGTGTGTGTGTGTGTGTGTGTGTGTGTGTGTGTGTGTGTGTGTTGTTCATCCGTTCGTTCGTTCTTTGTTTTACGTCTTTTCACCATAAGTGATATTATACAAAAGTGTGCGTGATGTGAGTGCATTCTGTCGGTGAGTGTGTGTGTGAATGTGTGAGATGTAAATGAGTGAGGTAATTAAAACTGTGAACACTGCATTAACAGCAAAAAGGAAATGCTAAAGATACACACAACAGACAAAGTGTAAAATACAGAAACGAGGGTGGTGGATGTGTCCCTCACCACTAATCTACATTGGAAGGGAAAAGAGTCTACAGGAATGACCTGATGGGGGTGTGAATTAAGGATTCAGCAATTTGTAGTAAAACCTTTGTGACATATAATAAATCTTCTATGTTTTCTTCCGAAACTTTCCTTGCTGTGACTGAAGCAGGTAGAAAACCTCGGACGCTTTGACAATGGAATAAAATGTGATTAACTGTGATTTGTGCACCACACAGGCAATATCCATTTTTGGAGAATTTTGTTTTTAAAGCGTTAATTTTTAGACGGAAAAAAGGGAAGTTACAAGTCTAGAATAATATAACGGTGCATTTGACAACTTTCTTGATACAATTTCCAACGGAACTGCAGCTGTATTTTGTGTTAGAGTCTTTTCATCAGAACGTCTGCTATTTTTTCCATGCTGTTGCTTCTAGCAGCCTGTAATTTTCATGGAGTGACAAAGGAAGTGACATGTCTACAGTTTTCTCTAACACCTTTTGCGCCTCTTTTAGCAGCTCTGTCGGCCATTTCATTTCCATTTATGTTACAGTGCGAAGGCACCCAACAAAACTCAATGACTGTGCCTTTAGCCGACAAGCAATGTAATAAACAATGAATTTCGTACATAAGGTCAGGCCGTGTATCGGTACTGAAGGAGTTGAGTGAACATAAAACCGTCTCTCTCTCTCCTCTCCTCTCTCCTCTCTCTCTCTCTCCTCTCTCTCTCTCTCTCTCTCTCTCTCTCTCTCTCTCTCTCTCTCTCTCTCATTTCTTTATTTGAAAGTGTTGCTCACAATACCTTCAGGCGGATAAATGCATGTTCTTTTGTAATGGCGTCGTATTTCAGGATTAAAAAATTTAAAAAGAAAGCACACAAGAGAGAGAGGAGGAGCCCATTGCTAATGAGCAGGTCTGGGGAGGATTCCCATTCATCTTTTTCCCCTTTTGGTTTCACCCAAAAATCACCCGTGATGACAGACTTGGAACTAAAAAAGGGTTCGGCTTTTTTTTGGTCTCTGAAAGACCCGAAAAACTTAAAGGGTGCCATCCTGCCACTGAAATCCGGGGAGAAAAACGGAATCGAGGGGGAAAGGGGGAGGGGGGTGTTGGGTGTGTGGTGTGTGGGGTGTGTGTGTGTGGTGTGTTGGGGGGGTTTGTGGTGTGTGGTGTGTGTGGTTTGGGGTGTGTGTGTTGGTGTTGTGTGCGTGGGGGTTGTGTGTGTGTGGTGTTGTGTGTGGTGTGTGTTGTTTGTGGGGGGTGGTTTTGTGTGTGTGTGTGGGTGTGTGGTGCGTGCGTGTGTGTGTGTGTGTGTGGTGTGTGTGTGTGTGTGTGTGGGGTGTGTGTGTGTGTGTGTGTGTGTGGGTGCTTGTTTTAGCATGGGGGGAGGAAGGGGTGTATTACGCAGGGGCAATTTAAACTGCTCTGTCGACACTGGGGGGTTTGGGAAAAATTGCTTTTCTGAAAACCCCCCTTGCCAAAGTTTTCTTATTTCTCAGGCCGTAACCCCCTCCGTTTCCCTTCTTCTTTTTCTCGAAATGTCATACACGTGAACACCAACCGCTCCACACACACACACACACAACCACACACACAACACACACACCACACCACACACACACACACCCACACAACACCACCACACACCAACAACACACACACACCCACCCACGCCACAGACCACTTACAAAAAAAATTATCGAAGAGAAAAAAGGGGAAGAAAGAAGAGAGAGAGAGGGAAGAGAAAGAGGAGAGAGAGAGAGAGAGAGAGGAGAGAGGGGGGAGAAAAAACAGACAGACAGACAGACAAAACAGAGACAGAACAAGACAAAGAGAGGAGAGAGACAGACAGACAGAAACAGAAGACAAACAGGGGACGACAGAGAAGACAAGCAGACAGAACAACAGAGAAAAGACGACAGAAAGAGAGGGGAAGAGAAGAGAGGGAGAGGAGAGAGAGAGAGGAGAGAGAGAAGAGAGAGAGAGAAACAGACAGACAGACAACACACACACACACACAACAACACACCAACACACACACACAAAAACAGAAAAAGGAGAGAGAGAGAGAGGAGAGAAGAGAAGAAGGGAGAGAGAGAGAGAGAAGAGAGAGAGAGAAGAGGGAGAGAGATTAAGGACAGAGAGACAGAGAGACAGAGAGAACCGCATAAATGAATCAAAAGATCCCCTTTTTGCGCTGTCGTTCCAAAAAGGGGGCATTGTTGGGGTTTTTTTAACTATTTATCCCGTTGTTTGTTCTAAATTTCGGCGATCATAGACGAAATAGGGAAAGGAATTTAAAAGCATCCAAAGGAGACCAAAGGCAAAGGAAGAAAACGGGAAAAGCCCGTTGACTAAAGCGAAGAGGGAGGTTTTTTTTTCGCCTAGCTCACAATCTCTCCCTTTGGTGTCACCAAAATCCCCTGATAAAAACCTGGTCTACAAAAGGTTCGGATTTTTTTTTTTTTTTTTTTTTTTTTTTTTTGCTGTCCAACCTCTGCGCCACCTCAGAACAGCGCACCCACCCGTCATTCCGACACCCGTCCAACCACAGCCCGGACGCCCCCGCCGCGGCCCTTTGGTGATTTATTGATATTAAGAGATCTCAAAAACGGGAAAGGGGAGCCATATGGGCCTGCAAATCACAAAAAACAAAAACGAAAAACGAAAAGGGGAAGGGGTGGGGGGGAGTGGGTTTGTGGACGGGAAGCGAGGTCTAGCAGACAGGGGGGGGGTTAAACAGGGGGGGGGTGGGGGGTGCGGGGAAAATTTTTAAGGATTAAAGCTCTTGCTCTGATGAAGGGTGGTAATTTGAACTGTGCTGGAAGCTGGAACGGTAGGGTAAGAACGACAAGGTGTGGGGGCGTGTGGCGTGTGTGGTGTGTGTTGTGTTTGTGTGTGTGTGGGGTGTTTGTGTGTGTGTGTTGTGTGTGTGTTGTGTGTTGTGTGTGTGTGTGTGTGTGTGTGGTGTGGTTTGTGTGTGCGTGCGTTTTGTGTGTGTGTGGTGTGTGTGTGGTGGTGTTGTGTGTGTGTGTTTTTGTGGTGTGTGTGTGTGTGTGTGTGTGTGTGTGTGTGTGTTTTGGGTGTGTGGTGGTGTGTGTGGTGTTGAGTGCGGTGCGTGTGTCTGTCTGTCTGTTTTCTGTGTTGTGTTTGTGAATGGAGGGGTAGGGATAAATGAAAAGTGCAATTAAGTTGAAGTGTTAGCCGAAGTTTGAAAAAAGGGGTTTGACGAGAATATTCCCTCTTCCAATGTTAAATTAATTGCACATATTGTCATTCGCGTATACTCTCCCCCCTTTTTTTCGCCCTTTGTGTTTGCCCTGAAATTGTTACTCGCGTCAGACACACAAAACACGAAAAAAAAACAAACGCCACACAGAACAAAACCCAAACACACCCCCCAACCCAAACAACACAACCACACCACACACACACACCCAACAACCACACACACCACCCCACACACACACCCCATAAAAACCTCGCACGCATAAAACCATACAGGAAGAAAGGGAGGAGAGGAGGGGGGGAGGAGAGGGGGGGGGAGAGGGGAGAGAGAGAGAAGAGAGAGAGAAGAGAGAAGAGAGAGAGAGAAGAGAGAGAGAGAGAGAGAGAAAGAGAGAGAAATGAGCACGGAGGATACATCAGATTGAATGCGCAAAAACATGGGGTCGACCATCCCTTTGCAGCCTCACCATTTTATGTTTCCAAATTCCCCATGACAAAAACCGGGATTTCAATGGTTTCCGGGGTCCCATTCGGATGTTTAGTAGATATAAATGTTAAATGAATTAATAACGAACCCCCAAGAAAACGTAGCAAACAAATCACAAGACAACCCCCTCGCGTTTCGATCGCGCCGTGCGCGCGCGCGAGCGTTGTGTGTGTTGTTTGTTTGTGGTTGTTTTGTTGTGTGTGTGTGGTGTGTTGTGTGTGTTTAATGATATTAACCAAAGTGTGCGGAGTGATGTTTCTACTGTAGTGTGTGTGGTGGTGGAGTGTAAATGGTGGGGTAAAAACTTGAACACTGATTAACAAAAAAGGAAATCAAAAAACATTAACAAAAAAGTGTACAATAAAAACGGGGGTGGGGGGATTGTCCCCTCCCCCCTAACTACATTGAAGGGAAAAGAATCACAGGAAGACCGATGGGGGTGTAAATTGGGATTCACAATTTGTGAAAAACCTTGGCCTAGTATTCCTCCGAACGATTCATTGAAGACAGAGCCAAACCCCAAAACAACCTTCTTCACTTAGCATCCCTCACGACGTGTCAAAGAAAAAAGCGGGATTTTTCTCAGTCGTAAAGCTTTTTTTTTTTTCCTAACACCACCTTAGCCTTTTTAGCGCAAAATATGTGATTCATGCCTAAATTTGATAAGAGGTAGGTTTGTTTCGTATTTGCCTGTATACCATTTTGAAACTAATTTGGAATTGTGATTGTTTTGTCTGGGTACTTTAAAATCTACAAATTACGGGTAAATAATTTACTGGTAACTGAAAGATCTTCTCATGCAATGTCAAACCCAATTTTTGACTTCGCTTGGAGGCGTCTACAAGTTCACTTAAATTTTGTGTTACGTGTTCGTCTCAATAGGGTCTTCTGAAAGAGTCTATGGGTCTTTGTCAAAAATCAGTGCAACAGCTAAAGAGAGAGAGAGAGAGAGAAAGAAGAGGGAAAAAAGAGAAGAGAGAGAGAGAGAAGAGAGAGAGAGAGAGAGTGAGGGTGTTGTGTTTGGGTGTGTGTGTGTGGGGTGGTGGGTGGTGGTGCGTGCGTGCGGCGGCGTGCGTGCGTGTGTGTGTGGTGTGTGGTTTGTTTTGGGTGTGTGTGGTGTGGTTGTGTTTGGTGTGGGGTGTTGTGTGTGGGTTTCCCCCTTTCTTTTTTTTTTTTTTTCGTTTTTTCACCAAAGTAATTATAAAAAAGTGGCGTGAGTGAGGCATTCGTGGGTGAGTGTGTGTGTGAATTGGAGAGGAAAAAGGTGGGTAATTAAAAACGTAAAACACTGCAAACGCAAAAGGAAATGCTAAAGATACACAAACAAAAAAAGTGAAAAAATACAAAACGAGGGGGGTGGATGTGTCCCCACCACTAATTTTATTGGAAGGGAAAAGAAAAAGAAGGGGGGGGTAAAAATTAAATTTTTAAAAATTTTCTTAAAAAAAATTTTTTTCCCCCTTTGGGTAAAAGGGGGCCCCCTTTAAAAAATAATGTGATTTTTGTTTTCACCAAAGGCATACCATTTTTGGGAAATTTTTTTTTAAAACTTTAAATTTTTTGGGAAAAAAGGGGTTAAATCAAATTTTTTAAAGGGTTTTCATTTACATTTCAAAATTTTAACGGAATTTGGTGATTTTTTTTTTTTTTCAAAAAATTTTTTTTTTTCTGTTTTTTCCCCGATGAAAAGAGTGCAAAGGAAGTTTTCTACTTTTCCCCCTTTTGCGCCCTCTTTTCCCCTTCCCCTTTATTTTTAGTCCCAAGGCCCCAAAAAAATTTTGCTTGCCGCAAACAATAATAAAAAAAGAATTTTTTATAAGGGGGGTACATAAAGGGGGCTTTCCCTTCCCCTCTTTCCTCTCCTTTTCTCCCCTCTCTCTCTCTTCCCCCCTCCCTCTCTCTCCCTTTTTTGGGGGTTTTGTGTGTGTTTTTTTGGGGGGGTTTTGGGGTGTTGTGTGTGGTTGTTGTTGGGGTTTTTTTTTTGGGGGGTTTTTTGGGGGGGGTGGGTTTTTTTTAAAATTTTTGGAGGGTTTTTTCCGGTGAAAAATGCCGTGGGGCCCCTTTTTGGGTTTGGAGGGAAAAAGGGTATTTCGGGGTTTGTTTCAACAAAATCTTTCTTTCCAAACCCCCAAAATTTTTAAAAAGATTTTTTTTACCTTTTTGCTTACCCCCTTTCCAAGACCCCTTTAAACAAGGAAAAACCCCAACAACCCTTTAATTCTAAACACATTTTAAAACAAAGGGGTTTTTTTGCATGAAAACCGGTTTTTTTTTCCAAAAAAGCCCCTTTTTGAAATTTTGTCCCTTTTAAATTTAAATTTAAAAAAAGGTTTTTAAAAATTTTAAAAACGCTATTTTTAATGGTATTTTCTTTTTGGGGAAAATTAAATTTTAAAAATGTTAAAAATTTTTATAAAAAAATAAGCAGCAATGAAAAAAAAATTACTTTTGCTTCCCCTTCAAGTCCTTTTTTTGGGTTTTCCTTAAGGGTTTTTTAAAAATCAAGTTTTGTTCCAAAAACGGGGAAACCCCGGGGGTTTTTTGGGTTTGTGGGGGGGGGTTTTGTTGTTTTTTTTTGGGGTTTTTTGGGGGGTTTTTTTGGGGGGGGGGGGTTTTTTTTTTTTGGGGGTTTTTTGCCTTTTTGGGTTTTTTTTTTTTTTGGGGGGGGGGGGGGTGTGTGACCCTTTTTTTAAATTAGATTTTTTTTCCCTTTTAACTTTTTTTCCATTTATTTTTTTTTTTTGGGGGGAATTTTTTTAAAAATTTATTTTTTTTTTTTTTTCTCGGCTTTTTTTAAATTTTCTTGTTTTTTCAAGGGGAAAATAATTTTTTATTTTGGGAAAAATTATTTTTAACTAAATCTGTGGGGGGGCAATTTATTTGGTAAAAAAAACCAAAAAGGAAAAGGTTCCCGGGGAAATTTGGCTTTCTTTTTTTAAGAATTTCTTGTTTTTGTTGTCTGCTTTGTTTTTTTGTCGGTTTTCCCCCCCTTTCTTCCCCCTTTCCCCCCCTTTTTTTTCCCCCCCTTTTTTCCTCGGGCCGCTTTTCGTTCTTCAAAGGAGACAAAAAACCCAAATTTTAAAAACCAAAACAAAAAGAAACATAAAAATAAATTTTTTCCGGATTCCGTTCCCCCCCTTGATTCCAAAAAAAGTGTAACAAATTTTAAAACCGAATTTTTCAATTTTAAATAAAAGGGTTCTTGGGGGGTTTCTAAAAAAAATGGGCCCGAAAATTGGGTAAAAAAAAAATTTTTTGGCTCCCCCCTTTTCCCCCGGGTTTTTAAAACCTTCACAATCCCCTTTTGGGGGGAAAAAAAAAAAAAAAAATTTTTTCCCTTTTTTTTTTTTCCTTTTTTCCCCCTTTTTTTTTTTTTCTTCTTTTCTTCTTTTTTTTTTCTCCTCCCCTTTCTCTCCTTTTTCCCGGATTTTTTTGTTTGTTTTTTGGGGTTTTTTTTTTTTTTCCGTTTCTTCCTTTTTTCTTTTATTCCTTTTTTTCCTTTTTTTCTTTTTTCTTTTCTTTTTCCTCTTTTTTTTTTCTCCCCCTTTTTTTTTTTTTTTTCTTCTTTTCCCTTTTCTTTGTTTTTGCCCCCCCCCCCTTTTTTTTTTTTTTTCTTTTAAAATTTTTCCCTTTTAATTTTTTTTTTTGGGGGGGTTTTTTTGGGGGTTTGGGGGGGGGGGTTGTTTTGGGGGTTTTTTTCCCCCTTTTTTTGGGGGGGGGGGGTTTTGGGTGGTTTTGGGGGGGGGGGGTTGGGGGTGGGTTTGGGGGGTGGGGGGTTTTTTTGGGGGGGGGGGGGGGTTTGGGGCCCTTGGGGTTTTAACCCAAAAGGGTTTCACCCCCGAAACCCCCACTTTTTTTTTTTTTTTTTTTTTTCCCCGGGGGTTTTTTATTTTTTTTTTTTTTTTTTTCTTTTTTTTTTTTTTTTTTTTTTTTTCTCTTTCCCCCTCCCTTCCCCCCTTTTTTTTTTTTTTTCCCTTTCCCCCCCTTTTTGTTCTTCTGCTTTTTTTCGTGGGGTTGGGGCCGGGGGTCAGGGGCCCTTGCTTTTATTGAAATTTGGGTTTTGGGGTTTTTTTTGGGTTTTTTTTTGGTTTTTTTTTTTTTTTGGGGGTTGTGGGTTTGTTTTTTTGGTTTGGTTTTTTTGTGGTTTTTTAATTTTATTTCCCCCCCCCCTTTCCCTTTCTTTTTTCCTCCCCTTTCCCTTTTTTTTTCCCCCCTTTTTTTTCCCCCCTTTCCCCCCCCTTTTTTTTTTTTTTCCTTTCCCCCCTTCCTTTTCCCCCCCCCCTTTTTTTTCGGGGTTTTGGGGCTCCCGGGTTTTTCCGGGTTGTTTAAAAGGGGATTTTTTAGGGGTTTTTGGGGGTTTTGGGGTTGGCTGGGTTGGGCCCCCCCTTTTTGGGGGTCGGCGGGTTCCCCCGGGGTTTGGTTTCTTTTTTTGGGGGTTTTTTTTTGGGTTTTTGGTGGTTTTTTGGGGGTTTTTTTTTGGTTTTGTTTTGGGGGTTTTTTGGGGGGGGTTTTTTTTGGGTTTGTGGGTTTTTTTGTGTTTGGGTTTTTTTTTTGGGGGGGGGGTTTGGGGTTTTTGGGGGGGGTTTTTGGGGTTTTCCCCCCCCCCCCTTTTTTTCCCCTTTCCTCTTCCCTTTTTTTTTTTCCTCTTTTTCTTCCCCTTTTTTTTTTTGGGGGGGGAAAAGGGCTCTAAGGGAGGTTTTTTTTCCGCGCTTAAGGGGGGGGCCCTTTGGGGTTTTTTTTGGGGAGTGTTTTTTTTTGGGGGTTTTTTTTTTTGTGGTTTTTGGGTGGGGGTTTTTTGGGTTTTTTTGGGTTTTTGTGGGTAAAACTTTTCCATGAAGACTACAGTAATGCGTGATATCTACGTTTTGTGTTTAGGTCTGAAAGTCTGGTAGGAGCGACCCGGCTGATGATGTAAGCATTTTAGGATATTTCTTCTCAGATCTTTGAACGAGTTTCACAAAGTTTTTTGATGTTTCCTGTGTGTCTTTTGTGTTTTTGAGATCGTTCACACCTACATGGAGTACAATGGCATCTGTATAATCCACTGTATTGTCCAACAGAGTATTCTCACATTCCTTTATTGTGTAGCACCTCTGACGTTTTACAACGTGCAAGCCATACCCCAAACCTAGTCTCTCTTCACATATGCCATTCAACACAGAATCCGAGACGATCAAGACTTTGGGGAGGTCGGAGTTGCTGCCAGTTTCATATCTCTCCGAATTGTTTGCTTGTAGAATCAAACTGTTCTTACAGCTGAATGGTAGTAAGGTTTTAGGGAACTCTTTTTATTAGTTTGTCGGGTGTTTTCTGTACTTTTTGTTCTTTGGACAGTATCGATATGGGTTCGACACTTGAGACCAGGGCTTCCACGTGACGTGATATCTTTTTTACGCTTGTTTTACGTCATTTGTTTTTGCGTCACTCTGATCGTCCACTGTGTTTTGTGCAGATTTCTTTACTTTAAGTTTCACAACATCAGAAAAACTTAGTTTAGTTTATGTTTTTGTCAGAAACCGGTGTTTTTATTTCATTTGTTGATTTTGCCGATTCTGTAACTGCGCCTTCTTCAGAATGAGTGTCTTTGTCCTTTGTGGTTGTGTCTATGTTGTCTTTCAGTCGAATGATTAGAACACAGCTTCTCGATTCCGTCAGTGATGGTTGATCTTAAATCTAACATGGAGGCATTCATTTTTTCAAGAAACAAATCTGTATTTGAAAAGCCTTCAGCCGAAACATCTTTTATAATTCTATTATACTCATCGGGGGCCTCTGTGTCATCGTTTTGATCTTGACCACGATTACCGACATTACTAAGATCTGCCATTTCATCTTGTTGGCCTGCACTTTCTTGCCCAGTTTCATTTTTTTCTTTCTCGATCTCCGAAAGAAGCTGAGGGGTCATAAAATTTGGAGGCACATACATGACACATGTATTTTCGGTGGGAACGAATAAAGACACACAACATATAGTCCGGTAGATAAGTTCTGGACCAAGGAATCGGTGTAGAACACTCGGAACACACGAGCGTGCGGCTACTGGCATTCCCCGTTACCTTGGGAGCGTTCACTCTGGTTCAATTCTTCACTGACTTTTTGACACAACTGCCGCTTGCAGCAGACTTGTACCGAGACACAACTGTAACTGGCATCATACTGCACACATTGGAAGTTTTCTTGAAGCTTTTTGAGCCCCGCGTTCTCCCCATGACTGTCTTCTGACGGGAGCAGCTAGAAGAGAATGCTGTCCATCGCCATATTGTTACGTCATCACCTTGTGTCTGTGTGTGTGTGTGTGTGTGTGTGTGTGTGTGTGTGTGTGTGTATGCTCAAAGCATTGACTGACAGGAATTTGCAGTCAGAAAATGATGAAACAATGACCAGTGCACACCGCATTGTGTCCTGGAGGAAAAAGGGATCATTGCTGCTGGTGTTGTGTTACCTCACACCACTCATCTCCTCTGCAACCCCACCACACTCTCCATGCTGACACTGCTTCCACACCTTTTGCATCCCTGTGTCTGCGTTCCAGAGACGACCTTCTTCTCTCCGAATCGATTCTTTGAGAGATCAGAGCCCAAACTCGTAACAACCATCTTCACTTAG